>JALBCR010001082.1:192500-209544 GCA_030710515.1 Abscondita cerata
TTAAAAATATTTTTTTAATAATAAAATTTTTAATTTTTTAGATTAAAATGTTACTTTTATTGGCATTTTATTTAATTCATTAAAGGTCATTTTTAATTCTTAATCTTTAATATTTCTAATTTAAGTTAACAAATTTAATTTTCAAAAATTATATTTAAGATATTGAGAAATTCTAAGCTATTTAATTTTAATGTAATTTTTTTATTAAAATTTCAAAATTGATTTTTTAAAATTTTTATTCTATTTATTTTAATTTTATAATAATATTACTATAAATATTAGTTTAATTTATAAGTACAGTTTTTAAGAAAATTTAAATTCTTTGGCAGTTATTTATGATTACTTTTACTTCGTATTTTAATTTTTCCCCCCCCCCCCCCAATTAATTTTTAAATTGTTTTGTTAATTTAATTTTAATTTTGTTGTAAATTTAAAGTTTTTATTTATCTAAAACATACAAAGGTGACTAATTTAAAAAAAACTTAATCATTTCAAAGTGTTTAGTTTAAAAAATAAAATTTAATATTATGGGTAGAGTAAACTATTTCAATTATATAGATTTTCAAAATGTTAGAACATTATAATCTATTTAATTTATAATTTGAAAATAAATGAAATTTTTGGTTATATTTTTTTATTTTATTTTTTGGTAATTTTAGATCATATTAGTTACAATATGAGTTTTATTTTCATTTTTTTAAAATTATATAAATTGTTCAATATTTCTTATGATAATATTCAATGGTTGAAAAAAGATTAAAATTTATACAATTGATTATCATTTAAAGTCTATTTGAGTGTTTTATTTTTGAATTAGATTAAAAATTGATTTTTAAAATTTGAATAATTTAATTAATACAAAATCAGTTTTTTAACCACTTGGCAAAAAAAAGAATAAAAATCAAAGTGGTATTTATAGCCGAATCAACTTTATAATAAAAATAACCTCAGATTTAAATAAAGTAAAAATTTGAGGTGTTTAATCTTACCAAAAAATTTTGTAATACATAGTGGCATTTAAAATATGCGTAATGTTTTAATTAAAAACAAAATCACTTTTTAATCCTTGGCCAAAAAAGAATAAAAATCAAATTGTTTGTAATTTATGAGCAAATCAATTTTATAAAAAAAATAGACCTCAAAATTAAATAAAGTCAAAAAATTTGAGGTGTGTAGTCTTACAAAAAAAATTTGAAATAAGATATGTGTAATGTTTTAATTAAAAACAAAATCAGTTTTTTTTAACCACTTGGCAAAAAAAGGAATAAAAATTAAAGTGGTTTTATTTATTAGCAAAATCAATTTTATAAAAAAAAATTAACTTCAGATATTAAATAAAGTCAAAAATTTGAGGTGTTTAGTTTTACCAAAAAAATTTTGTAATAGTGGCATTAAAATATGCGTAATGTTTTAATTAAAAACAAAATCATTTTTTTAACCACTTGGCCAAAAAAGGAATAAAAATCAAAGTGGTTTAATTTATTAGCCAAATCAGATTTTATAAAAAAAAATATCCTCAAAGTTAAACAAAGTCAAAAATTTGAGGTGTTTAGTCTTACCAAAAAAATAACACCTTAAAAACCATTCAATATAGGAATAAGATATGCGTAACTTTTTAATTAGAATAAAAATAGCAACATTTTTGTCCATTTGACAAAAAATAAAAATAAAAAAGGTTTTGATTATTTTTTTTATTTATTAAAAAAAACATTATTCCTATTTATTTATTTGTTATAATAATTATTTTGTATTTTAATTATTTTTTTTATTAAAACAGTTATATCTGGCCCTAATTACTAAGTTTTTTTGACACGTATTTAAATTATTATTATTATTCTTAAATTAAGTTAAAAATTGATTTTATTTAATTCTAATTAAATTTTTTTTGTGGTTTCATACATTTGTTTACGTAAAATGTTTGAATTTAAACAAGATTTTTGAAATTTAAAAATTTTCGTTTTTTTTGTTTAAAAATGTCATTTTATGGGTAGGTTAAAACTATTCAATTTTTTAATTCTTTATGTTTAATCTTTTAAATTATTTTGAAAAACTAATTGTGTCAAACATTGTTTTCAAAATGTTAAGAAACTATAATCTATTTTATTTTTGTCTTTTTGATTAAAATTGAAAAATTAAAATTTTTGTTTATTTAATTTTTAGTTTTTTTAAATTTGATTATAGCGTTAGTTTTTAATTTGAGTTTTACTCAAAGTTACTTTATTATACACTTAAAAAATAAGTAATTTCTTTAGGTGTTTGTTATTATGATTATTTTGTAATTTATTTATTTATTTATTGAAAAAGTTTTAAGTGCCCTAATTTTTGGCGTTTATTTAAATTTTTATTATTTTTGGATTAGGATATAAACTGATATTTTTTTAATTCTAATTATTTTTTTTTGTAGATTTAAACATTATTTTCCTAAAATGTTTAAAATACAAAGAGATTATTTAAAAAAATATTTTTTAATTTTAAAATTTTTAATTTTTTAGATTAAAAATATTACTTTTATTGATAATTTATTTAATTCATTAAGGAACATTTTTAATTCTTAATCTTTAATATTTCTAATTTATGTTAACAAATTTAATTGTCAAAAATTATATTCTAATTCTAAGCTATTTAATTTTTGTTTTTTTTTATTAAAATTTTAAAAATGATTTTTTAATTTTTTATTCTATTTATTTTAATTTTATAATAATATTAGTATAAATATTAGTTTAATTTATAAGTACAGTTTTAAAGAAAATTTAAATTCTTTCAGTTATTTGTGATTACTTTTACTTCGTATTTTATTTTTTAATTAATTTTTAAATTGTTTTTGTTAATTTAATTTTAATTTTGTTGTAAATTTTAAGTTTATTTATCTAAAACATACTTTTTAAAGTCGAACATGACTAATTAAAAAAAAAACTTAATCATTTCAAAATTTTTAGTTTAAAAATAAAATTTAATATTATGGGTAGAGTAAACTATTTCAATTATATAGATTTTTAAAATGTTAAAAAATTATAATCTATTTAATTTATAATTTGAAAAATAAATTTTTGTTTATTTTTATTTTATTTATTTAATTTGACCATATTAGTTATAAGGTATAAAATAAAATTTATTCAAAGATTTGTCATTAAAATTAGTATTTAAATTGTATATAAAATTGATTTTTTTTGTCATTATGATTATTTCGTGTTTTATAGAAATTTTGACCTTAAATTTAAATAAAGTCAAAATTGAGGTGTGTGGTCTTACAAAAAAATGTGAAATAAGATATGCGTAACTTTTTAATTAGAATCAAAATTGAAAATCTTTTGTCTATTCGAAAAAAAAATAAAAATTAAAATGGTTTTATTTATTTGCCGAATAAATTTTATAGAAAATAATAGCATTCAGGTTTAAATAAAGTCGAAATTTTACGTGTTCTGTGTTAACAAAAAATAGATGCATGAAATAAATATATTGTCTCAAGATGAAAATGACTAAGATTTTTTAAGGTTAAGGCTTCCACGGCCGGGACATTGTTAAACAAAATTAGGATTGCACGCGTTTGAAATTGTAAGCTTTACAGGATACAAACAATGGAAAATTCAATCTGACTACTGAAATCTGTTATCAACTTTCAACCAAGCCAGATTCTGGACTGAAAAAGTCTGTGTAATAAGGAAGGAGGAGGACTGACTGACAGATTACATGAAGCAAACATGAGTGTTCATCGTTAATGTAGGTAAATAATAATCGACAATTAGCTTACTTTCAGTGACTTACATAGTAATTTAAGTAAATAATTGCGTGAGTGACTGACCTATTTGTAATGGCTGACAAAATTTTAATCCTATTAAGATATTTATTTATTGCTTGACTACATAAAACATTAATAAATGACTGAATGAATCATTAATTTAGTTAATTTTAATTCGATCGTATATTACTTAATTGATACACTAATGGAAAACTATTTTAATTGATATTTACTGTTGACTGACACATTGAGTTTATTAGTTTATTTAATTGGCTACATGAATGATTCATGTCTGGCCAAATAGACTAAGCAAATATTATTACTGTAACGTACAAATTGGTTTGTAAAAAAATCTGTGACTGACGATCTCTTCTTAACAAACCATAGTTAATTTTCTGGAAAAAAAAATAGTTTTACGTCGAGGACACTTACCTTGCTGAAGAGTAGTCATCATAGCATTCTTTGAACTAAGTTTTTGAAAACAAGCATTGGCACTCCAATAACAGGCTGCTCAATACCATCGTTTCCACTTGTCAAAAAAAAAACCTGCAAATAATAAGGTGACAATTAAAATTTGCAAACAGCAACAATTACGTCAGCGTATCCATGCGAGATAAATGACCTTAAACTATCTTGTATAAAATTCAGTTACGTCACGTATAAACATTACATTTGTCTTTCGATACGGCGTCGTGTTGATCACACCTGCCCACGTTGTGCGCCAATTTTATTTAAGGCCGATCAAAGTCTGCTAATCTGAATATTTCGAGGCGCATCAACTTGATGACTTGCAAAGCAACAACTCAAGGCGTTCCGGATTGTTACTTAGAAAGTTATTAACAAACCATAAGATATGGCCGTGAAATATTAGGACATTAATAGCCATTTTTATTGGTGTGGCAGAAACGACATGTCAAAATCGATGTTCCCAACGTTTATGATATGGACGTAAATATTTAATTTCATTTTTTTGTTTGCTTTTCAAACGACCTTTTAGGGACGTTAAATATTAAAGTTTGTCCCGTTTTCCCTAATTAACAAAATTTAATGGGCGCCTGATGCCTTTCAAACTAAACTCGTATAATTCGATTTTGTGATTACCGAACGATTTTGTTTGACGTAGGCGATCGTATCGTTTCTAAACAAACCCAAAATAAACAAATTTAAAAAAAAATTATAAAGCGTTTCTCAAAATATAAAATTGGGGAATAGATTTGATCAAAACAGTTGGCATTAAAAATGTACGGTCGACTGGTTTTTAAATGTGTATTTTACAAAATCTATTTTCTGTTACAATAAAAATTCTGTCGAGGCTAAAAAAAATTTAATCCAAACACTTTCGTGTGTATAATGGGCGATTAGAGATCTAAAAAATGCATACATTAAAAATAATTGCAGCATTAAGCTACTTTCGTTTATAATAACTAATAAAATTGTAGAACCATAAAATTAAAATTTGTATCTAAAAAAAATTTATTTTTAAGTCACTTTCAACAATATACATTTTACGTAAATAATGTTTAAAACTACTAAAAAAATTAATTCAAGTTTTAAAAATTAATTAAATTTGTCAAAATTATTTAAAAAAATTAAAAATTATAAATCAAAATTTTCATCTAAAAAAATTAAAAATTTTAAAATGACTTAAAGATCTTTTAAATTAGTCACGTTCGACTTCAAAAATTATGTTTTACATAAATAAAGTTTAAATTTACAAAAAATTAAAACTAAATTAACAAAAATAATTTAGAAATTACATAATTAACAAATAAAATACGAAATAATCTTAAACACAAATAACTGAAAAATTTTAATTTTTCTTAACTGTACTTAATCTAATATTTATACTAATATTATTATAAAATTAAAAAAAATAAAATAATAAATAAAAAAATTCAATTTTAAAATTTTAATAAAAAAAACAAAAACTAAACAAATTAGAATTTCTCAATATCTTTAATATAATTTTTTGACAATTAAATTTGTCAAGATAATTTAGAAATGTTAAATATTAAAATTGATCTTTAATAAATTAAATAGTTTAAACCTACCAATAAAAGTAACATTTTAATCTAAAAAAATTAAAAATTTAAAAAATTAAAAAAATATTTTTAAATAATCTAGCTGTGTTTCAAACATTTTAGGTAAATAATGTTTGAATCTACAAAAACAATTAGAATTAAACAACATCAATTTATATGCTAATTCAAAAAATAATAAAAAATTAAACAAGTGCCAATTAAAATTGTTTTAATTAAGAACTCAATAAATTACAAAATAATCATAATAACAAATACGTGACAATTAGTTTCTCAAAAATAATTCAAAAATATTAAAAAAGTTAAATAGTTTAAACCTACCCATAAAAAAAACATTTTTGAACAAAAATTTTAAAATTAATAAAAATTTTTAGCAAATGTCCATTGATTTCAAACATTTTACGTAAATAAATTTTAAATCAAGAATAATAATAATTTAAATAAGTGTCAAAAATCTTAGTAATTAGGGCACATATAAGTGTTTTAATAAAAAATAATTAAAATACAAAATAATCATTATAACAAATAACTAAATAAAGAATTTTTTAAATGACTCATATTGAAACTAATACTATTATCAAATAAAAAAAATAAAAACAATCAAAAAGTTCAATTTTCAATTTTAAATCAAAAAAACCAAAAATAACATTTTTTAACATTCTGAAAATATTTTTTGACACAAAATGTTTGACACAATATCTTAGAAAGATTAAATATTAACAATTACAATCAATATTTGAAAAAATAAATAGTTTAAACATACTCACAAAAATAACATTTTCATTTAAAAAAAATTAAAAAATATTTTTAAATAATCTCCGTTCGGTTTTCGACACAATAAGTATGTCAAAATAATTTAAAAAAGATTAAATATTATCAATTAAAATCATTCTTTAAAATATTAAATAGTAAACATATGCGTAAAAATAACATTTTTATCTAAAAAAAAATTAAAAATTTTTAAAATAAAAAAATATTTTTGAAAATCTCAAACCTTTTACGTAAATAATGTTTGAATTTACCAAAAATATAATCTAAAAAATCAATTTTTAACTTAATTCAAAAATTATAATCATTTAAATGTGTCAAAATCTTAGTAATTATCACACATAAAACTGTTTCAGTTAAAAGAAATGTAAAATACAAAATAATCATTAAAACAAACACCTAAACGAATATTATTTTTTAAACAAATAAAAAGAATTTTAAAAGTTCAAACTAATACTATAAACAAATTAAAAAAACAATAATAAAAATAATCAAGAAAGTTCAATTTTTTCAATTTTTAATCAAAAAACAAAAATAAAATATATTAAAATTTTTTTAAAGTTTTCAAAATATTTTTTGACACAATAAGTTTGATACAAATAACTTAGAAAGATTAAACATTTTCAATGAAAATCAATCTTTAAAAAAATAAATTGTCGAAAAAGATTAAAAAATATATTTTCATCTAAAAAAACTAAAAAATATTTTTTTTAAATGATCTACAGTTTAATTTTCGACACAAAATAATTAAAAAAAATAAAATATTAACAATTAAAATCAAATCTTTAAAAAAATTAAATAGTTTAAACATACATATTAAAACAAGATTAATCTAAAAAAAATTTAAAAATTAAAAAATATTTTTTAAATAATCTAGTTCGATTTTAAAATATTTCTGGTAAATAATGTTGTAATCTACAGAAAAATTTTAATTAAAACCCAAAAAAAATTAATTTTAATTTAATTCAAACATAATAATAATTTAAAATAAGTGTCAAATATCTTAGTCATTAAGGCACTTAAAACTTTTGTTAAAAAAATAAAACAAAAAATCATAATTATAATTTTTTTAAATAAATAAGGTATTTTTGAATAAATCAATAAATAAATTCATATAATCAAATTAAAAAACAATAAAAAATTTAACAATTTTAATTTTCAAATATTATTTAAAGTGACAAAAATAAAATAAGTTATAATTTCTTAACATTCTGGAAAATTTGTTAAAATATAGTAAAAAAATCCAATAGTTTCAATAAAAATAACATATTATCTACAAAAATTAAATAATTTAAAAATTAAAAAAAATATTTTTTAAATAATCTCGTTCAATTTTAAACAAAACGACAAAAAAAACAAATTATAATTTCTTAACCTTCGAAAAATAATTTTTGAGTTAATAATTTTGTCAAAACAATTTAAAAATTTTAACATTAACAATTAAACTTAATTTTTTAAAAATTAAATAGTTTAAACCTATTAAATAACATTTCGGAATTAAAAAAATTTAACAATTTGAATTTTCAAAAATTTAATCTCACAAAGTCAAAAATAAAATAGATTCATTTCTCAATATTTTGAAAATAATCTTTGACGAAATAATTTTGGCAAAATAACTTAAAAAGATTAAATATTAATAATTAAAATCAATTTTTAAAAAATTAAAAATTAAATCTACCCATAAAAATAACATTTAAAAAATGAAATATTAAAATTAAAAAATATTTTTTTAAATAATCTTGTTGATTTTATACAATTAAAAAAATAGTTTAAATCTACAAAAAGAATCAGTTTATAAACAAATGACTAAAAATAACAATAAAAATTAATTAATAATAAAGTACTATTAAATAAAAAACACATATAATTAAATTAAAAAAAGTAATCAAATATTTCAATTTTCAAATTTTAATCAAAAAGGCAATAACTAATAGGTATAATTTATCAATATATTGAAAATAAATTTTGACGGATTAGTTTGTTATATTAATTTAGAAACTTTAAAATTTTACAATTAAAAATCAATCTTTTAAAAAATCATATCAATTAAATTAAAAGTATAAATTTTATGTAAATAATGTTTAAATATAAAAAAAAAAAATTAAAATCTAAAAAAAACACATTTTTAAACTATTTAAATATTTAAAAAATTATATACGAAAAAATCATAATAATTAAAATTTTTCTAAATGAAGAATAGAAAGTTTGTCAAAATAATTTAAAAAAATTATATATTTTAAACCTACCATTTATATCTAAAAATTGAATATTTTTGGAAATGATTAAAAGGTTTAAATTTTACAGATATAATGTTTGAATCTACAAAAATAATTAAAATAAAAAATTAAAATAAGTAATCAATTTATAAATTAATTAAAAATAAAATACGAAATAATCGGAATCACAAACAACCAAAAGAATTTTATTTTTCTTAAATGGATAATTCTGTACTTTTTAAACAAAACTAATATTTATACTAATATTATTATAAAATTGAATAATACACAAAAAGCTTAATTTTCGAATTTTAATCAAAGAAACTAAATTAATTATAATTCCTCAATTAAGTTTGTCAAAATAATTTAGTAACATTAAAGATTAACAATTACAATCAATCTTTAAAAAATTAGATAATTTAAGCCTACCCATAAAATAAAAACTTCATTAAAACAAATTAAAAATTTCAAAATATTTTCAAATTAGTCATTGGATTTTATAAAGTATACATTTTACGTAAATAATGTTTAAATCTTCAAAAAATTAAATTTTAAAATCTATTTATAAAATAATTAAACAACAAAATGCAAAAATAATCTTAAAGAAAAAATTAACAAAAAAATGTTTTTAAATTAGTTATACTGTACTTTTGCATAACAATGAGAATTCAAGCCATTACTAGAGTCAAATTAATGAAAACCAAAAATAAAGTAGATTTAATTTATAAAATCAAAAATTTGAGAAATTAAAAAAACAATAAATAAATTAAACTTACATAGAAATTTAAGAATATTTCATAAAATTTAGAAAATAATTAATAATTAAAAACAATTTTTAAAAAACTTAAGTAGCTTAAACCTACGCATAAAATTTAAATTTTATAAAAAAAAATTACAAATTTCAAAATTACTAAAAATAATTCTTTAATTAGTTGCGCTCTCATTCGTAATATATTATACATGGCAAGTAAATAATGTTTAAATAAAAAAAATTTAAATAAATTTAAATATAAAATTCAATTTCATCATCACGGCAAATAATTTAAAAAAAAAAATTTTTTAAATAAATTTTACTGTGCTTTCGAATACAACTCGAATTTAAACTAACAATTCTAAAATCAAACTTAAAAAAATGTTAATTAAAATAAACAAAGACAATTATAATTAAATTTGCACATAAAATAACAAATTTCCTAAAATTAAAAAAACCGAAATCACAAATTTGTGTAATATTTCACTAAACTTAATCACAAATGCAGTCAATCTTTTAAAAATCAAGTTTTATTTTTATTAAATTAGAACTATTGTGTTTTTGCATAAAAATTAAATTAAAATAAATTAAAATAAAATTAAAAAAAGTAAACTAAAAATTAATCAAAATTTTCATATTATAAATCAAACCGATAAAATAAAATCAATTACAATTTTACGACATCTTAACAAAATTTATAAAATTTTGTTTGAATAAAACTGAAATTTATTTTCACTAACATTACGAAGAGTATGAGAATTAATCTTGTTCATTCAAGTAACTGTTAATATGCATTGAAATAATTGTGAATGCAACTTAAAAAGTTGAATTTAAAACTAATTCAAAAATAAAGTTATAATAAAATTTAAACAATTAAACTAAATAAATAAAAAATTAAAATAAAAACCGTTTTCAAATTCTAAATAAAAAGGAAATAAAATAAAATTTTACAATATCTTGACAAAAATTATAAAAATAATTTGAATAAACCTAACATTTATCTTCATCCCGAAATCTTTCGCTTTCACTCAGTATATTATTAATTTTTTAAAATTAAAATAATTTCTTAAAAATTTTTTTTATAGTATTAAATTCTTTAAAAATTGCAATAATTTTAAATAAAAAATATGATTTTTAAAGAATTGCAGTTGGTTTATATCTAAATTAGAATAAGTTAAAGAGAATAAAATTTGTTTAAACGTTAAATTATTTAAATAAATAAAAATTTATTAATAATTTTTTAAAATAGATGTTAAAGAAAGTGACATAAAAAAAAAAAAAAGAGAAATATAGAAGAGAATTTACCATACATTTTGATATAAAAATAGAAAATAATTATAAATAAAATATTAAATGCTTAATTGTCATTGAATTAAATAAAAAATAATAAAAAGATATGAATTCAAATGGAAAACAATAAAATAAATTTGAATTATATACAGAAACAATAATTGGATTCACAAATTCAAAAATACAATTAAAAGTAATAAACAAAATTTAAAAAAATAAAAATTTTTAAAATGTAAATAAGTAAAAATTTTTGTTGAATATATTTGTCTAAAAAACTCCATCTTAAACCATTTTTTAACGAATTTAAAAAAGTAATACCGAAACATGCATTATTATTACACTGTTAATTTCAAAATACATTCCATTATTAAAATAATGAAATAAAAATAATAAGTACAAAAAAATTTAAATTTTTTAAAGCAAAAAAATAAAAAATTTTCTTCCGCAATAATATTTAACGTAAAAAACGTTAGACTTAAAAAAAATTATGTAAAATTTAAATACTTTCAATAACTTAAGATGCAAACAAAAATAATAAAGAACATGTAAAAAAATCCAAATTTTGAAACAATCAAAAAGAAAAAAATTTTGTTTGGTTGTAATTTTAAAAGTAAAAATTAAAAAGGATTGGAGTACCTTAATCTAAAAATTTCCATCTTAAATGATGTTAACAAAGAAATTTTTATACTTGCATTAAATTACACTGCAAAATTTAAAAAAATTAAATAATACAAAGTACAAATAAAAATAATAAATGAAGTTAAATAAAAAATTAAATTTTACAAATATAAAAATTAAAAATTAAAACAAAAATAAAAATTTAAATTTTTCCAAAAATAAAATTTTTAAACAATGAAAAAGTAAAAATATTTGATCAGTCATATTATTTAAAATAAAAATTATTGAATTCGAGTACATTAATCTAAAAATTTCCAACTTAAATGGATTCTTAATTAGATTAAAGCATTAAAAAACCCCCTAAAATTAAAATACTTTCAATAACTCAAAATTGTGTAAACAAAAATAAAGAGTAAGATTAAAAACAAATTAAATTTTTTAAACAACAAAAAATTCAAAATTTTTGTTCCGTAATGATTTTGAATGTAAAAATTATTGAATATTAGTCTAAAAGAAAATTTCAATTTTAAATATTTTTAACAATTTTTAGTAAAAAAGTGCTATGGAAAGCATTAGAATTACACTGTAATATTACAATACTTTCAATAACTTATAATTCAAACAAAAATAATAAGTAAGAATTAAAAAAATAAAATTTTTTTAACAATGAAAACGTAAAAATTTTTTTTAACAATGAAAACGTAAAAAATTTTTTTCGCCAATGATGTTGAACGTAAAAATTATTGAATTTAAGTACATTAATCTAAAAATTTTAATTTTAAATAATTTTTAACTGTTTTTTAATTAAAAAATTTATGAAAGCATTAAATTACATTGTAAAAATTAAAATACTTTCAATAATCCTTAAAATTCAAACAAAAGAATTTAAAAATTTAATGTTTTGGATTAATGAAAACGTAAAAATTTTTGTTCAGTTATTGTTTTGAACGTAAAAAATTAGTGAAATAAAGAATAAGATTAAAAAACAAATTAAATTTTTTAAACGACAAAAATTCAAAATTTTGTTCCCTAATGATTTTGAATTGAAAAAGTTATTGAATATTAGTCTAAAATTTCTTTTAATTTTAAATAACTTTAACAATTTTTTTGTAAAAAGTGTATGAAAGCATTAAATTACACTGTATTATTACAATACTTTTCAATAACTTTTATAATTCAAACAAAATAATTAAGTAAGAATTAAAAAATAAATTTTTTTAACAATGAAAACGTAAAAATTTTTAACAATGAAAACGTAAAAATTTTTTTCCGTAATGATGTTGAACGTGCAATATTAGCTGAATTTAAGTACATTAATCTAAAAATTTTAATTTTAAATAATTTTTAACTGTTTTTTAATTAAAAAAAATTTATGAAAGCATTAAATTACATTGTAAAATTAAAATACTTTCAATAACTTAAAATTCAAACAAAAAGAATTTAAAAAATTTAATGTTTTGGACAATGAAAACGTAAAAAATTTTGTTCAGTTATTGTTTTGAACGTAAAAATTAGTGAAATAAAGAATAAGATTAAAAACAAATTAAATTTTTTTAAACGACAAAAAATTCAAAATTTTTGTTCCCTAATGATTTTGAATTGAAAAAGTTATTGAATATTAGTCTAAAAATTTCAATTTTAAATAATTTTTAACAATTTTTTTGTAAAAAAAGTGTATGAAAGCATTAAAGTACACTGTAATATTACAATACTTTCAATAACTTATAATTCAAACAAAAATAATAAGTAAGAATTAAAAAAATTAAATTTTTCTAACAATGAAAACGTAAAAATTTTGGTTCCGTAATGATGTTGAACGTAAAAATTATTGAATTTAAGTACATTAATCTAAAAAATTTTTATTTTAAATAATTTTAACTGTATTTTAATTAAAATAATGTATGAAAACATTAAATTACATTGTAAAATTAAAATACTTTCAATAACTTAAAATTCAAACAAAAAAAATTTTAAAAATTAAATGTTTTGGACAATGAAAAAGTAAAAATTTTGTTCAGTTATTCTTTTGAAGGTAAAAATTAGTAAAATAAAGAGTAAGATTAAAAACAAATTAAATTTTTTAAAGAACAAAAAAGTAAAAATTCTGGTTTCGTAACGATTTTGAACGTAAAAAATTATTGAATTTAAGTAAAATAATCTAAAAATTTTAATTTTAAATAATTTTTAACTATTTTTCAATTAAAAAAATGTATGAAAGCATTAAATTACATTGTAAAATTAAAATACTTTCAATAACTTAAAATTCAAATAGAATTAAAAAAAATTAAATGTTTTGGACAATAAAAAAGTAAAAATTTTTGTTCAGTTATTCTTTTGAACTTGAAAATTAGTGAAATAATTAAAAACAAATTAAACTTTTTAAACAACAAAAAGTAAAAATTCTGGTTCCGTAATGATGTTGAACGTAAAAATTATTGAATTTAAGTTAAATAATCTAAAAATTTTAATTTTAAATAATTTTTAACTGTTTTTTAATTAAAAAATGTATGAAAGCATTAAATTACATTGTAAAATTAAAATACTTTCAATAACTTAAAATTCAAACAAATAGAATTAAAAAATTAAATGTTTTGGACAATAAAAAAGTAAAAAATTTTTGTTCAGTTATTCTTTTGAACGTAAAATTAGTGAAATAAAGAGTAAGATTAAAACAAATTAAATTTTTAAACAACAAAAAGTAAAAACTTGATTCCGTAATGATGTTGAACGTAAAAATTATTGAATTTAAGTACATGAATCTAAAAATTTTAATTTTAAATAATTTTTTAACTGTTTTCAATTAAAAAATGTATGCAAGCATTAAATTACATTGTAAAATTAAAATAGTTTCAATGACTTAAAATTCAAACAAAATAATAAGAAAAAATAAAATTTTTTGGACAATAAAAAAGTAAAAATTTTTGTTCAGTTATTCTTTTGAACGTAAAAATTAGTGAAATAAAGAGTAAGATTAAAAAACAAATTAAATTTTTTAAACAACAAAAAAGTAAAAACTCTGGTTCCGTAATGATGTTGAACATAAAAAATTATTGAATTTAAGTACATGAATCTAAAAATTTTAATTTTAAATAATTTTTAACTGTTTTTCAATTAAAAAAATGTATGCAAGCATTAAATTACATTGTAAAAAATTAAAATAAGTTTCAATGACTTAAAATTCAAACAAAAATAATAAGAAAAAAAATTAAATTTTTGAACAATGAAAAAGTAAAAACTCTGGTTCCGTAATGATGTTGAACGTAAAAATTATTGAATTTAAGTACATGAATCTAAAAATTTTAATTTTAAATAATTTTTAACTGTTTTTCAATTAAAAAAATGTATGCAAGCATTAAATTACATTGTAAAATTAAAATAGTTTCAATGACTTAAAATTCAAACAAAAATAATAAGAAAAAATTAATGAAAATGTAAAAATTTTTGTTTGTTTATTATTTTGAACATAAAAATTTGTGAATTTAAGTACGTTAATCAAAAAATTTCCATCTTAAATAATGTTTTAACTAGTTTTTAAATAAGAAATTTTTATACAAACATAATTACACTGTTGAATTAAAATACATTAAATAATTTAAAATACACATAAAGATAATAAATAAAGTTGAACAAAATTAAATTTTTCCAAATATAAATGATTAAAAATTCAAACAAAATTCAAAATGCAAACTAAACTAAAGAGTGAGATTAAAACAAATTACATTTTTTAAACAAAAAATAAAAAATTTTGTTCAATAATCATTTTGAACGTACAAATTTAAGTGCATTTCAATTTTAAATAATTTTTAACTTCTTTAAAAATAAATTATGCAAGCATTAAATTACCCGGTGTAATTAAAATACTTTCAATAACTTAAAATGAAAAAAAAAATAGTAAATAAGGTTTGAAAAAATAAAATCTTTTAAACAATAAAAAACTAAAAATTTTTGTTCTGTAATGATTTTAAACGTAAAAATCATTGAATTTATTTGCAAGCATTAAATTAAATTGTAAAATTAAAAATACTTGAACACAAAAAATATTTAATTTGAGCCCATTAGTTAATTTCCAACTTAAAAGAACTAGTTTTTAAATTAATAAATGTTTGTGTAAACATTATGTTACATTGTAAAATTAAAATGCAAATAAAAATAATAAATAAAGTTAAATAAAATTAAATTTTTTTTAAAAATATGAAAAATAAAAATTTTTTTTTTTAAAGAAATGTGTTTAATTTTATGCAGATTAGATATAAATTACACCATACTGATATAAATTTTGAACCAAAATCGGGGAAGTACTTACGATGAGTTCAATTAATAAAAAAATTAGTATTACTTTTTTCCATTTAATTGCAATCGATTAATTTGAAGCGAAAAATTATAATTCGATTAAAGCATTAACCTAAATTTCCTTTTTTTTCCACTTGAGATTTAATTGCATCGAACTAACGTAAAAGGTTCGAAACTTAGTATAGAGGCGAGAGCAATAAATATCCATAATTTTTATTACCGATTCCTATCGAATTTCCACATTTAGTTTTACGAGCAAAAAGATCAGTATTAAAAGGCCTTCAAGTTTAATACCTGGAAGCCTTCGATCATTTTCCAAAACGAGCGATGGAATCGTTGAAGCTAAAAGAAAATTACATTCACTTGGCTCACACAAAAAAAATTTGTAAGGAACATTTTCGTGTTTCTTTAGCAAAATTTGCCTATAATAGGATATTAAAATTAAATTAAAATTTGGGTAGTTTGACTTGAAACACGAGACCGGACTATTTCATAGTAGTAGTATTTTAATGGAAAACCTTCAAAGGAAAATCGATTTGCCTTCAGCTTTTAGTTTGATGAATGTGTACACGCTTTGACTATTTTCTCTTTTATCTGCATCTGTTTAACGATGAAAGCATTGAGTGATAAAATTAGATGGGATGAAATACCTTTTTGTTAAATTTCTTTATAATCTGGTTTAGAAGCTTCTGATTAGAGAGTAAAAATAGTCGTTTGACATGGAAACCGATAAGCTCGTGTATGACATCAAAAAGGAATTGGCTCAATGTAAAAAGCAAACGTAGAAGAGAATAGCGATGCAATATATGCATAAAATATGTAAAAAACCAAAATTTTATCATATTTATTCAAATAATCAAAAATTAAAAAAACTAATTTTCTTTGAATTTAATTTCTTTGGATTTTTTATTGAAATATTTAAAAAAAAAGAAATAAAAATAATTAAGTTTCACAAAAAAATTCAATTTTGTCAAAAATTAATATTTGTTCCAAAATAATTTGTAAGTTTAAGTTAAAAAATAGAATAACTTTTAATAAACCTTATCAAAAAAACTTAATATCTCAAAATATTTAAAAATTTTTTTTGAGATAATTGGGGATAAATTTAAAAAGTTAGTCACAAATTAATTATATAATTTTAATAAAATTGTTAAAAAACAGGGAAATACTATATTAATTTTACTACACATCAAAACAAAAAACAATACATGTTAGATTTTTGGGTCACCTCAATTTTTAATTAAATTTTGGTAACATGAGGCACCGATTAAAAGTTAGACATTAATGTTAATAAAAAATCAATACATTTTATCCATTAATTGTAAACCCCAAAATA
>JALBCR010001083.1:0-268989 GCA_030710515.1 Abscondita cerata
ATATTTTAATTATTGTTTATACTTCTTGCGGTTTTGTGGTAGTTTTCTTTACAAAAATCTTAAATCGAAATTAAAAAAAATATTCGCGAAAAGTTTTCTCCAAACAAGTAGTTACTCCGAAATTGTAAAATTTAATTACATAGTAAGAATAATAGTGGAGCAACTTAATTTCGCACTTGAATAAACCTCAAATGCCCTTAAGTAAATGTCAAAAGTGTAAGCTTATAGTAGGTATCCCATGAATTATACATGAAGTGTTATAAAATTGTACGTTAAGGTAATTACGTGTAATTTTCGTGTACAACGTTATAAAAATAGTAATAGGTTAAAGGTTGTAACGCAACATATAATAATAAAAGATTAAAATTAAGTTTATCTTTACTGTTGTTAATATTAAAATTCTTACATACCCTTCTTAATGTTCAATTTTGTTACAAGAATTGTATTGAATTTTTTGTACACAATAGAACTTTTTCAATCGTTTTTAGATTACGTTCGTGATAATTTATTGTTGACTTCAACAGAGGTTCATGCATATTTAAAGGTTTATTGAAATATCACGGAGTATATTATTCTGATTAAATATATTGTTTGGCAGTTCAATACAACTTTTCTGTAAAATGTAACAAGCAAATTAATTACGTTAGACACGCATTTATATTTTAGAAAAAAAATTTAATACAATAACCGCGACAAAGTGTACTTTTAACTTCGCAAATCTAACAGTGTTGTTTACAATTCATTCAAAGGAAAATTAAAAAAATCGGATAAATGGAATGAATTTTTATGATGAAATTAAGATAACCATTTTTATACGCAATAATGGAATAAAGAATCCCTCCAAAGTCATCAGTTATAGACCGGTTAGTAGCAGCACTCTGTTGTGTTCTGTTACGTTGTAACTTTTGTTTTGTCTTTTGTTAATTCTCCCTATTGCATTAACAAATTTAATGTACGTATTTTGTTGTAGAAACTATGTATTTAACTTCGATTCACCCGGTATATGCAAGCGACACTTGATTGTAAGATTTTTACGGTAAAATGTAGTGATTTACCGTTTGTGTATTAATTATCTCTACCTAAAGGCCTAAAAGTAATTCTGGTTTAGTAATTTGTCGATAATTCTTTAAGTAATAGTATTTTATTTTGATTTATTATCTTATCTGCCTTTCTTGTTCGCCATTGTGCACTATTGTGCCATTATGCAAGTTTTGGAGGATACAAAAATGGATAAATAATCAAGAAACCGTTTTTAAATATTTATATGTCCATAGAGTCAAAGCGCTGGAATTCCAAACCAACGCTGATCACCAATACCGCAAAGAACGTCCGGGCGCCATTTTTGTGTCATATCAGATTAAGTATTAAATTTTGTTTATTTTCCCTATAAAATTTACTACCTTACCTTAATGATTTTCATTACTTAAAAGTTTCAAAAGTAAACGTGAATGCACGTAACTTTTTTTAAATTAATTATCAATTAAAATTTAAATAATGTTTAATGTACTTGTAAAAAATTGGATCCAAATTCAAACCAATTAATGCTTAAAATATTTAGTTAATTTGATATCGATTCACTGGTTAAAATTTATTTACGATTCTCTTACATGAATCTTTTACTTCTGTTTTATTATGTAATAAATTTTGTTCTATGTTTATGTGTGTTTAATAAGTATTACCTATATCGTTTCTATCGGCATTTTTTTAAATTCTGGCCAAAGAAATTAAAATGTAATGGCATCCCTTTAATAGCATCAATTCAGGGAGGAGTGCCGACCAAATTTAAGGTAAAAATTTGTCCGTTTGTGAGACCCCCTATCTTAGAAGTGCACAATCAGAACGTTACACTTCTGTTGAAAGCTTCTTTTTTGATGTTAAGGAAGTTTCCGCTTTCTGTGTCACTAATCAGTTGCTTAATGTATTGAAGACCTGGTTTGCTTCTAGGGTTTCTTCTATCTATCTTGCCTTCAATTATTACCTTCAGTAGTTCTTCGTGACTTAATGTGTGTCTAATTGTTTTTGCTATTCTTTTTGTTATATGTTTCCATATCCTGCGTTTTTCTTTTACTTGTTCGAGTATTTCTTTGTTTGATATTCTTTCTGTCAAAGCTATTTTTTGAGTCTCTTTTGTAGCAAAACATTTATTTATTCCAGTTTTTTTTCCGGTTTTTCCAATCGTCCATATTTAAAATTCAGATAAGACATTACTTCATATACAGAATAGCCGTATAAAACGCGGATAATTGATATTGCCTTTAACAAGTAGATGCCCCAATTTATAAACCACCTATCAACTTTGACATTTTAAATAGAACATAAATTTTTATTCTGAATGTACGTAAAAAACTTTATGTACACGAGTGATACTTTTGAGATAACGGTTTTAAACACTTCCTTTGGATTAATATCGGTTTTGAAGTTTTCACGTCTTTAAAGTTGTTTAACACCAAACTTAAATTTTATTTACACTTAGAGCGCTAAGGACTCTAACAACTGTTTATGATTTCAAAATTGATATTAAATGTCAAACTTTGTAATTGCAAATGACAAATAACTTCATAAAATCTAATAGAACGTTCTGTATACTTTTTGCCAGATCAATGTAGAATTAAATTTTCTACAACTTTGCTATACAAGTTTATTTATCAAAACTCAACCGTTAGCCGTCAAATTTGTTTTATTTTATCAAAATTACGTGCCATCAAAACAATTTTATTGACAACTCATCAAAATTCCCAAAATAAATATGTAAATAAACTGGGTATGTCAAATACAAGAAGAATTTATAGTAAACATTAAACATGTCAGCACTGAAGGGGAGTTTCAAAGACCACTGTAACTAAGATGTTACGAAAAAACAAATTCCATCATCAATATTAAAAATAAAGGTCTAAATAGAATGCATACTGTAATACTATATCAAATGTTCAAGGTGTCGACCATTATTTTCGAAGCACAATCAAAGTCTGCGTCCAGTCTGCGTCCAATGACAAAAGCTCAGTTCGAGCTAACCAATCGACAGGACCACCTCTTTCTATCCATTTCTCTGGATACGTATCAGCGAGGTGTTGTCTATCAATGCAAAACTTTAAAGAATGGGAACAAACACTAGTATATTAGAATACAATAGTAAATTTTCCCGTTCGAATTTTAATTTTCAATTCATACATCGATTTGGAAAAAAATATACAAGATGTTTCTTTTGATTGTACTAAGTTATTTATCATTTCCGATGAAAAACTATGACATTTTCTTTCTCATACCCTGTATCAGCAATGTCAACTTGTAAAACATGGGCAGTTAAGATAAGACTTATTTAAGGTAGTAAAGTGCACATTACAATTAAGTGTTATTAATAGAAAACAAACTAGTATAGCAACTAACTATAGTAAGAAATCTTTTCCATACGTCATAATTATATGGTCTGCTAACAATATTTAATGTTTTAAATTTTTCGTCAATTATCTCTTGTACAAAATAAACATGCTCAATTAAGTGCCTTTTTCTACTTTTTTTAACCGCTAGAAGTGGTTTATTAATTAGCTCTAACTGTAACAAATTTACTAGATGTGGACCGTAACTGTTTACACTATTTCTTGACTTTGATAACATTAACTAATCAAGTCTTATCCTACTTATATTTTGGGTGTTACGCTCATGCGACCGCCTAGCCTACTATATTTGTTGTGGTTATTTTTGGCATGAATTATACACACATATGCAAATCACGCTGGCAAAGTCAAAATATTTAATTCTTTAAATGTCATCTTCGTACGGACACGCAGTTTTTTTAAGTATAACAAGGCAAATAAGTTAGAGCTTACCCTGTTACAGATGTTATTTTATCCGTTTTCGTTTCATTAACTTCAAGTCTATTGGACCGGAACCTATGAAAGCATTTTTTTCCCGTTTTCCGTTGTAACATTTCTTTTAAGGTCTTAATACTATGTTGACGTCGGTGTACAGCAGCAGGGTGACCTGAGTTTGTCTTTTTCAGAGTCATTGTTATAAATAAGGAGAAAGTATTAGCCCAAGCACGGAACCCTGCGGCACGCCTACGTTAATAATGAGCAATCTTTGTTGTCTGGCTCGCTACCGCTTTTAAGTATAAATAAAGTTTGAATTTGATATATCAGTTAATAACTTTAAAAATCATTAAATATCTGAAAGCCCAAGTGTTAAAAAACTATACCTCCAAATGTATAATTTTTTTGAGTAACACATAAAGGCCTCATAGTTTTTTTACGTAGATTTAGATTAAAAAATTTCCATTTAAAAAGTCAAAATTGATAGGTGGTCCAATAAGGTGGAAAATTGAAAATATTTTGAAATTGTAGCCACTGAGAAACCTAAAATACCCAAAGACAATTTTGAAAATATTGAAAGCATTGTTAAAATCCTTGTACTACACGGACAGGCTGTATATGTCTTAATAAATTGCTTTCTTGTTGCTATCGATATCATCTTGTTTGTTAGTAATAATTTTTATCGTAAAATACTAGCTTTGCTTGGTTTATTTAACTTGCTATTACTTTGGTGCTTCTTCCGTCTTTTGAGACTTTACCTACTTTCTAAAACATTTCAATTCTTTTACGGGGTTTTTGTTTTCTTGTTTAATAATGTCGTCTGTAACCATTATATATATTGATATAGCGTCACTTTAGTTTTTTTTGTTTATCTTTATATTATTATTTAATTATTACATAATTGTTAATAATAAATTATTATTAATCAAGTATTATTTTCTAAGGGATATGGGATTATGGTCCAGGGATATGCAATTAAGCTGATTTTTGTCCTCAATAACGATGTATCAAACGAAAAAAAATTTTGTTTTAGAATTGAAAGAGGAATCTAATATTAATTTTGTTTTGTGAAAAAGCAGTGGAATACCAATAGTTTTTTTTAAATGCACATTGGATTTCTGTGTTCACGCCACTGACGAAATAAAATAGCTAAAACTTATAGCAAAATGTTCATTGTTATTAACTATTACAAAATTTTCAAAAAAATATTCCAAGCCGTTTCTGAAATATTATTAAATATCGATTTTTTTTTAAAAAACTTTAACACCCTGTATTTCAGAAAAGAATCGAAAACGGACCTAGGTTTATATAAACTTTTTATCTTAAAATTACTAAAAAATCGTTTGTTTAATTTAAGGTACATACTTAATTAACACCCTATATAATACAATTGTGTAACGTGTGTTTTTAAAACATTTTGCGATTGTGATACAATTGAATTTGTTTTAACAACCAAAATCTGTCAAACATATTTAATTGTAATACGGTGGTATGTTTATAATAATTATATGTCAACGCCAACTTTGACGCCAAATTTTAAATTACACACGTTATTATTAACAAAGATTTTTTTAAAAAAATGTTGTTACGTATTAGTTCATCCGTTACATATTATTTTCTCTATGTCTTTGTCATCATGAATTTACCCTGATCCTTGGAAAACTAGTTTTGTAATTCCCATTTATAAAAACAAAAATAAATCGGACATTAAGAATTATATACCTATAACAAAAAATTCTGAAATTCCTAAACTCTTTGAAAAAATTGTTTCTAATATTTTTCCTTTAGTAAAACACTTGATCATTGATGAACAACATGGGTTCTTTCCAAAACGTTCAACTACTACTAACTTGTTATTGTATCAACATTCTATTTATTCAGCCTTTGAACAAAATGCTCAGATGGACGCTGTCTATACCGATTTTGCCAAAGCTTTTGATAGGGTAAATCATTCCATTTTAATTACTAAGCTAGAAAATATTGGAATTCTTGGATCATTACTTTCTTGGTTAAAAGTTATCTTTTGAATCGTGTCCAAATAGTTCAATGTAATGGTTTTTTCACATCCAATTCCTGTTCATTCGGGTGTTCCTCAAGGTTCGCATCTTGCTCCTTTACTATTTTTAATTTATTTAAACGATGTTAAAGAAGTGTTCAGACATTCAAATTTTCTCCTATTTGCTGACGATGTTAAAATCTTTAAACTTATTAAATCTTTGGAGGATTGTCATCTGCTTCAAAAAGATTTAGATCGTTTTAATGATTGGAGTATTCAAAACTTGTTAGAACTAAATTTAAAAAAGTGCTGTACGATTTCCTTCCATCGTATTAATAACCCTATTAAGTTTTCTTACAATATCAATAGTCAACCCTTGCAAGTTACGAATTACATAAAAGATCTAGGAGTAATATTTTCACAAAATTTAAATTTTAATTTACTTATAAATTTTATTAATAACAAAGCAAGTAGAGTTTTAGGATTTATAATTAGATGTTCCTTACAATTCACTAATCCGTTTGTAATCAAATTGTTGTATTCCTCGTTAGTTCGTCCTCACTTGGAATATGCCAGTACAGTTTGGGCTCCTTATCTGATAACACAAATTAGTAAAATTGAAAAAATTCAACATCGTTTCTTAAGGTTTCTCTCATATAAAGCAAGACTTTCATCCTCAAATTATCTCCAAATTTTATCAAGTTTTAATATTAATACTTTGAAAGCTAGAAGAATTTTACTAGACCAATTATTTTTCCATAAATGGTATTATTGACTGCCCATCTCTTCTACAAGAAATCTATCTTAACGTTCCTAGTAAAAATCTACGTAGCACAAACCAGTTCTTTTTAAATTTTAGTAAAACTAATTATCTTCTACATTCTCCTCTTTTAAGATTAATAAAAACTGCTAATTCTTTCTATAATGTTAATTACTATGATTGCGAATATAATACTAAGATAGATCTCATTAAGGAACTGCCAAATCTTGATGTTGCTTACTACTTAAACTAAATTTTTGGTTACTTTAGTATAATTATCTTCTAATATTTAATAGATTGCGTTTCTAGTTGGTAATAATTATCGATAATATATTTTAAGTTTATGTTTTCAACATTTTAAATCTAAATTTCTAAATAATGTTTTATTTATTTTTTTTAATTGTTTTGGATCTTATCAGGATTTTCTAAAATTAAGTAATTTCAGATTGTACATTTTGTATTTGTTTAATATGGGGCTTCCAGTCATAAATAAATAAATAAATAAATAAACTAAACAAATCACATACAATTTGTACAGTTAAATAGGGTTCAGCAGTTAAAAGATTTTTACGATTTTTCCTACAAATAAGAAAATTTTACGACCAGTATGTGCTAAGAGAAAGCTCAGAGCAGAACAAAACAACATTGTTAATCAACCAATCCTACGTAAGTATTTTTTAAGGTATCTAATACTGAAAATTCGTGTATTAAAAACAGAATAAATTTAGAATGTAAGATAACAGTCAATTTCTTTTATATGAGCTGATAAAAATGATCGTCTTGGATGTGTACCAAACGCAAAAGTAAAATGTACTAACCCTAATTCTACTCTGTTGGCAATAGTTGCGCATATGATTATATCTGCCATGCGGAATACCTTTAGTCGTAAAGGCGTCTAATAAAACATCATATCCAATAAAATTTTATAGTTTGTAAATTGTTAATTTGTTAATTCATATAAACTGCATTTTCTAGACGTATCTTATCTGTTTTAATTATTTTACCGTTACCTAGTCGTTATGCTATAGAAACATTTCTTTGCAAACACAATACGTATTTTTTACGTTTCCAAACGTCACATGCATACAACAACAACTATGTTTGTTAACTACATTTTTCTAACATTTTGATTACAAACCAACTACTATTGTAAGATAATTATAAAAATTTAATGATTGCATGCGTATACGTTATGTAGTTAAGGAGTTATACGAAATTTTCACCACTGTTACGTTCACAGATTACATTTATGTAATGTTTTTAATAAGCGACCAATACTTATACGTTATATAAATGTTGCATTCCTATCCAACTTCTAAAATATTTCAGTATGACTCACTAACGTATTTCTACTAAAGGATTAGTAAAAATCCGCATTTATTTTAAAAGTCAGCATGCAATCCTTAAATTCAATAAGAATGCTTATGACAGTTTGTTAGTGTCTAAAATTTATACAAAAAAAATTGTAATTGTTTCAAAGCACCACCAAATAGGTACTCTCGAAATGAAGTTCTAAGCAATTTTTAGCGATGTAGTAGTAGAAAGATGCTTTAAGACGAATGGGCGCCACTCTAAAGTTGTAGTTATCAGTCCTAAGCAGTAGGGACTTAAGACACAAAGAAACAAACTGATAACGCCAGAATAATATAATTTAACGACACAGACCTCGTTTTATCACTTGTGTTACAGATAAAATTACATAAAACATAAATTTATAGCAAGTAAAAGTAAGACAATTAGCAAATAAGTTACGTAAACATTACAGATTGTAGCACAGATAAATTGACTATATAATTATCTGACAGCAATATTGTGTTTTTCCCCAAAAACGATAAAACCACTATTGCCAAAGCCGCATAAACAATTCACGTTTTGATAGTAAGTACTCGAATTATTCTAATACGAATTTAATTCCAAACAAATTACGTTGATTTTCTTAATTATAGCTATTCCACTGTAAAAGTGATTTAAACTAATACCGAAATATTGGCGCAAACATATGTAAAACCGTTTTGTCGAGAGACCCCGCGATAACAAAGATTATCACAAAAACGGTTAATTATCAATTAGTGTAGGCAAATTAAAATGATCAGTTTCTAAGACGCATATAACTACAATTATGGAAGTTTTAAAATTATATGCATAAAACATAAATGACTTTAAAACTAAGGTACCTAGCTGTCAAATTGTTTTATTGAATGTGCTGGAACGTCAGGTGCTTCAGATAAATTTCCAATTGATACAGGAACAACAAAAGACGGCTTGCTGTGATAAGGTACAGCGGTTAATAGAACGGAGGTTTGTAAAGGGCGCCAGCAGTACAAGTAAAGAATGGAACGCAACTTATAGGCTAGTTTTGCCTTCAGTTAATCATGGATTGGTCCTTTAGGTAAAAATTCTTTAAAAATGGCGTTTGCATAGATAAGGAAAATTTGTTTCACTTACGGCAATCTACAGTATGCATAATACAGATGTACTTATTACAGCTTGTAACTAATAGAGGAACTTGTCTCCTACAATTAATTAAATAATTTGAAAATTTTATTTAATAAAAAAATTTTACCTTTAGTAATCATAAGAAAGCACGTGATATCAGCGTCGGGCAATTCTCGAAATCAGAAAGCGGATGTTTTAGAAAGATTTCTATTCACAAAGGAAATCAATTTCAACGCCGTCTAACGTTCGAATTTCGGTACTAACGTTTGGGTACCTAACAACAGGAATAAAATAACACGGGATTTATTAAACCAAATATTTGTAATCGCTAGAAAATACTGCCACAAACTGAGAAAACATTTTGTTACAGGAAAAAAAGTTGGTTGTTGTTGCATAACAATTTTATATTTAATAATAAATATAGGACGTGCTTTCTAGTCAAATTACGACTTCATAACCATTTAGATTTCATTCTTATGCTCGTAAAATGACGACGCACCTTTTTTTGAGAAAAACGCACAGAAAATGACAGTACCGACAAAATCGTAAACTAAAATTCATACATTCGTGTAAATAACAAATACCCCATAAGAGTAACCGAATGGGTCCGAGATTGCTTGCATATACAAATCAAATAATACGAATTTACCGTAACCTTGTATAGTAGCCATGTTTAGTGATGTATAAAAATATTATTGAATTACGGTATAGATTATTATATTATAGATTATTATTGTTTTTATATTATTTATTTTAATGTTTTGACATAACCACAATTTTAGTTAATCTTTTCTTATGATGCATAATTGGAAAAAAATATAATACAAAATATATTTGAAAAAAACAGTATTGCAATAAAGCCTCTATTTAACAAATAATAATACTATAGTAATGGCAATCTTACTTTGGTTGCACGTCACGTATGACGTAAAATTCATATCAATCTAACGCCTAAACATTTTTTTATTTATTAATTATTTGACAATTAATAGTGTAATGAAAGTTTTTCTTGCGTTGAATGTTGACACAGTGTTGTAGAATGTGTATGAGTGTCTGAATCTGTCAAAATTAGTTTGTGTTGTTTATCTCGAAGTGCGTATATGGTAATAAACTCTTTAGATATATTTAACTAAAAATGCACAAATACTTTCTTTATATGTTACATTTATGATGAAACAAAATGATGTGAAGGTAATTATTAAAAAAAAAACTCCGAAAGTGTTTTTTTTTAAATTATAACCTATAAAATTCAGCTGTGCGCACTCCGACAACGTTTTTGCCAAATACGTCAATAATTTTAATGACGTGCAACCAAAGTAAGGTTGCTATAATTATATTAACAAAACGACTTCGTAAAATTCATTAATTAGTTTTTCCCGGTTTGTCGAACTAATTCATATGGCGTAAAAGACACATACAATAGTTAAATATAAGTGAAAATGTATTAACAATTGCAATTAACATGGAATAGTTCTGTTTTATAGAAATATTGAAACAATTAAATGTTATTAAAATATTATATTATTATTATTATATTAAATTATTGTAAATAATAATCTCATCAGTATGCTACAATAGTATTTTTACAAATAACAAATTTTCATTGAAAGGCCACGAAAAAAAGAATCATCTGTGTATGTATATACGTGTCATAATGTCAAAACTCAAACCAAAATGTACTAACTTTTGCCAGTATGTCTGACCTAGAGGTGCAAAAATTACTGTAAACAAAGATTTATTAAAATTGTGGTTATTTTAATAAATAGGAGTAGAAAATGCAACATTAATAAAAAATTAATTTATTATTAATTTCTTATAATATACAAAGTAATGTAGTAAGTAACATACAACGTTAGTATTATGAATAGGGACGTAAAAATTTGGTAAAGAAAATTAAAAAAAAGTTAAATTTTGACTCAAACTTACCAAGTTTTAAATAATCCTACTCTATTTACGGATTTTTAAAAATTATTTTTATATATATATACTATAGTGTCTTAGTTTTATTTTGTTACAGTTACTAGAATTAACTAAATAATGAGTGGGAGTCGACATCAGATTGATCTATTGTATCAAATTAAATGTTGATTAAATTGATTTACATATAAACTATTAAACAATGTTGCCCATAATGCGAATATTTAACCTGTAAATGTAATACAAATTTAGATAATTGACATGTTATTAAAAATTTCATTAAGCATTTATTTATTTAATTTAAAGTTTTAAGTTGTTAGTGTTATGCGGTAGTATTAAAAACACCCTGTACATCATAACATAATAGTAAATATTGCCAAAGAGATGTTGAAGGTTCTTAGTAAGGTGGTGTAAACCAAAGTTGCTTGTTCTTATTTATTTTGAAGTTATTGCATTTTTTGGAGGGTCTGCAAATCAGGTAAAATCGATTTATCTCAGAAACGGAAGTAAGAAGGTATAGGGATATGTTAAAGAACATACATTATTTTTTATCGTAGAATTCAAAAATAGATAAAAATACAGGGTGATCCATTTAAAATAACCCAACTTTGATATGGTACGTGTTTCTAGAGCACCCTGTACAATCCAAAATATTTTTAAAATGTTGTTTCAAATAATCTTGACATACAGGGTGAGTTTTTAGTGTGACAACGGTTAATAACTCCGTTATTATGCTAATTACCCAAAAAAGTGTTTGAGAAAAATTGTAGCCAAATTTGAGCTTCACGTAAATATCCTCCACAAATATAAGATACACCCGTATCATGTGCAATTACACCAAGAATTGACAGACGATGATTATCCTCGCAGGTTAGCTTTTTGTGAATGGGCCCAACAATAATTACGTAGTGACAGATTGTTTTTTAATTTTGTTCTTTTTGGCGATGAGGCTTTTCATAAAAATGGAACGGTGAACAGATATAATTTTCACTTGTAATCTCCCTAGTGCTTGAATTATTGCCGGAAATTTTTTTCAGTGAACGAATTTTTTTTTTTTTTTTAAATTCGTTCACTGGAAAAAATTTCCTGCTATTAATTCATGCACGTGGGGGATTCGGTAAGAAAGTTTCACGACCAAAATAAATTTAAAATAATATTAATATGAACATAATTTGACAATAAAGTACTTAATCGTATGTCACATAAAATTAAAAGTAAGTTGGCTAAGAATTTTTGTGACAGATAACCAACAATTTGTCAACGTGTGTTTCAAGAGCAAGCAAAAATGTCCCGTTTTGGTTATGAAAACCAAGAAAATATTAAGAAGGAAGTAGTAAACTTAGTGCCACGGAACACAAAGAGATGTAGAGAAAGTGTATGGAAACAGTTTATTCAATTTTGTGCGGTTATGAGATTTTTATAATCACTTAAATTATGTCGTTAATAATATTATGTTAAATTAAAAGAGAAATTAAATATTACGTTATTTTAGTTTTACGGGTTTCACTCTTGTATTTTGTTATTTGCCCAGAATAAGATAAATAATATTTATTATTTTAACACTAAAACGTCATATGTTTCATGACAGAAATATTTTCACTTATTAAGAATTTGCCGGGGTACCCTAGAAGCAAAATATTTCCGGAAAAATTTTAGTTGTCATGGTAACGAAGTAAATATAGAGTTTTGATTGGTTATAACATGTAGTCGTGAAATTTTCACTATTATAACACAAGCAATCCGTACATTATAAAAACTCATAGTCAAAATAGGTGGTCTATAAATGTTTGGGGTGGTATCGTTGGGGAACACGTAATTGGACCACATTTTTTTGATGGTCGTGTGAATGGTGCTGTATATTTTGATTTTCTTAAGAATCATTTGTCAATATTACTTCAAAATGTTCCTTTTAATATTCGGCAACGAATGTGGTTTTTACATGATGGCGCTCCAGTTCATCACACTGCCCTTATTCATAACCACTTACATAATAATTTTCCTGGAAGGTGGATAGGCAGAAGAGGCCCAATTGCATGGCCAGCTAGATCACCGGGATTAACAAAAATTGATTTTTTTATGTGGGGCTATATCAAAAACCATGTCTACCAAGAACCTCCAACAACAAATGATATGAAAAACAGAATAAGAGAAGCTTTTAATAGTATTGATGTACAAATGTTGAGAAATGTAGCGCATTCATTTGAAAATCAAATACAAACTTGCATAGACGTTGCAGGTGGACACTTCGAACATTTAATTTAAAATTATTTCGAACATTTTTTTATAAAATTTGAAGAAAATTAAAAATATCTATGCCATACAGAGTGTTTATACCGTAGTGATTTTGATATAAAAATGGACATATCTATTTAAATACCCTATATAATTTGATAAAATTGCTGCATATTTGACAAATAAGTCATGGCCAACTTAACTTAATTGCTTATCATTAGATACCTATTCAATACATTGAATATCAAAATCAAAATTATCTGAACAAATAATCATTCTAGGTATAGGGAATACTTAATCAAAATCAAAGTATAACATCAGTTCTCCTCGATAGTGATATAAAATACAGGGTGATCTATTTAAAAAAAAGAGAAAAAATAATGAATTGCATTTTGACTCACCCTGTACACAATTTATTGAATATTGACAAAATCAACATTTTTTATGATTTTTGAGAATAATTAGTAAATAACTGCTGTAATGGATTATTGTTTTGATCTCATTTTCAGTTATACAGGACGTTGAACTTTACGATTTTTATGGAAAAGTGGCTATAACATTTTAAATACCCTGTATAACATAATAAGTCCTTATATTGTTGAAACGGGGAAGTAAATAGAAACTCAAATATTAAATAAAATACTAGGTGTTCAATTTAAAAAAATCTAACTTTGACTTGGCACGACGTTACGGAGGGCCCTGTATCATTTTAACCAATTTTAAAACGTGAAGCTCAAAGCTGGCTACAATTTTTTAAAAACCTTTTTTTGGATAATTAGCATAATAACGGAGTTATTGACCGTTGTCACACTAAACTCTCACCCTGTATGTATGCCTTAAAATTTTTAATATTATTTGTAGTTTTAATGCTATAGAATAATTCGTTGATAGTGTCCCATATACATATATATACAGTGTCCGCCATAAAGTTGGAACCATATGGCAATTTTTTTTATTATTGTATTTAAAAAAAAACTTTGGGGGGCAATAACTTCTGCTTCTGGAATAACTTAAAATGCGCCAAGTCAAAGTTGACAGGTAACATCTGTTCTAAAAATGGGTCAATTTGTTAAAATTTCGAAAAATGTTACTAGGAAATGATTATGCTAATCACATTTTATGCCCATGTGCCGGTTTTGAGAGAGAAATTTTGATGTTCAATAAATTTCATATTTTCGTATTTTTTTATTCACCCCCGTAACTGGCTGCTTTCAAAACATTTAAATCGGTTCAAAATCAGTATAAATGCTACCATTTCATTGCATATTACGATCGTAATATTCGTACGTAAGTTGGTTTTGATGATTATTGGTATTCTCAACTAAAAAGAGGTAGTCTGGATTATTTTCCAAATTTCAAAAAATATTTATTGTTTGTAATTTTGAAGTAGTCGTTATGTATTAAGATATTCAAATTATAATTAAAACCATTTTTGTACTATCCAACTAAATTTTAATAAAGAAAAAGTTGAAAAACAATTTCTGATTTTTTTGAAATTTGGAAAATAATTAAGAGACAACCTCTTTTTTAGTTGAGAATATCAATAATCATCAAAACCAACTTACGTACGAATATTATGATCATAATATGCAATGGAATGGTAGCCTTTATACTGATTTAAACCGTTTTAAATGTTTTAAAGCAGCTAGTTATGGGGTTGAATAAAAAATACGAAAATATGAAATTTATTGAACATACAAATTTCTCTCTCAAAATTGGCACATGGGCGTAAAATGTGATTAACTTCATAATTTCCTAGTAACATTTTTTGAAATTTTAACAAATTGACCTATTTTTAGGACCTTTTTCCAAAATTACGAATTTGACAATTGACAGATGTTACCTGTCAACTTTGACTTAGTACATTTTAAGTTATTTCAGAAGCAGAAGTAATTGCCCCCCAAAATTTTTTTTAAACTACAATAATAAAAAAAGTTGCCATATGGTTCCAACTTTATGGCCGACACTGTATACATACAGTGTTATCCAAAAGTATGGAAACTTGCTTATATCTTGAAAACCGCAAGGATTAGCGGTATGAAACATACTTCCGGACATTTTTTATTCTTTATCAAATTTTGATAAGATGCTCCAATTACGAGTAATTGATATCAACTTTTGATTTTCAAATGGCACCATACTAGTTGACTTACATTTTTAGATTCTATTGAAATTCTGTATGCATCGGTGAACATAAAAATTATTTAATATGATAAATGTTATTAAAAATATGATATAAAAAGTTCAGTTTGAGTTTGACCGTCAACATTATTGCTTGTGGGCGGTACCTGTCTCTGTAAGTACTTGTTTGGGAAAACAATAACCAATAAGAGCTTTTGTGTGTTGAATAGAATACTTAATCCTTTCTTAGCAGTGCAGTTGCGTATCTTTTATTTCTTTTATTTATTTTTTATGGATACATATATTAAACACATAAAACAATCATAATAAAACTATTACAATTAAATCATCCCTATATTGCATTAAATTCTTAGCTTGCAATTCTATTGTTGTTTAGTTTTATACAAAATGTATTTAATTTTTGTGCATAGGATGAAAGCTATAGATATTCTACATCAATTTTGTGTAAGCGTTGATGAGTCTCAATAAGACGAAAGATGTTATGTTCTGCTGCAATGCTTCTGGAATTATCACTGGCTACTCTTCATTTATAGGTCGCTAAGAATTTTGGGACGTCCAAGACTCACTTTTTTCCTTATTTTATGTTTTGGAAATACCAACAATTTAATAAATTATTATTTATTTCGAGCGACTTTTTCACCAAAACTGTTCAGTTTAATTACTTTTAATTAGAATAAAACATTATTAAACTGGTATGCGACAGAGACTTGTACAATGCTGAAAAACATATTTGTGTTAATGCAAATATAATTAATTATAACTCTATCGTCCTATGTTATTCGCCCAAGAAATAATGAACAGCAAACAGACACACAGTTGAAAACACAACACGTTCCTGGCAACTACAGAAATGAATGTAGCAAAGCTAGAAAGCCGTTTTAGCTTTGCAAGCTGTCACTCTACCTACGATAACATTTTCTATACTAACACCCATCTGTACGAGTATGATATATTTTTATTTACCAACAAATTTTTGTATAACAGAATTGTATCACATTAATTACCAATTTAAATTTAAATCACCTCTTCTCTTTCACCTTGTCGAATTTAGTTTAACAAAATGAGCAGGCAGTTCTCTTGTACGTGTAACAACCCCTCATCCCTTTAAACAAGGTCTCATTTTCCTGCGTAAACGCGTGCTATTGTATATTGTACCAGGGATTTGGGTTTTACAAATTCCCAAGTTTAGGTGATGGATAGAATACGAATACATGTCACATTATTACTTGAATTTCGTATCGTGTAAACTCAACCCCTCTATTTTTTAAATCTAATAAATAACGTCGAAAATTTTATATTTTTAAGAGCAAAAAGGCTTTTTTGGTTTTTTAGTAATATTTCATTTAGTGTTTTCGTAAAGTTTTCGTACTTTCTCTCGATAGACTTAGATCTTGCGCCAGATTTTGAATTATAGCCTCTTAAATTTTGATATACCATCTTTATGCTTTATAACATCGTAAATATCAATCTATGTTTACTACTTTGTAAAAGTACAACACTAAATTTTTTTGTTTTACTTTCTTGTTTGATTTGTTTGAATATTAGTCTCGTCAAAGCATCATATTGCGGAAGAATAATTATGAAAAGGAAACTGTGTTCTATTGTTGGAAAATATATATACGATACTAGGAAGCGATATGAAAGAGAAATTTTGATTTATACGCAAATTATAACAAAGATAGGAAAATGTATATTGTAATTGAATTATGTAAATGTTACAAAAGATAACTTTTGTAATTTTCTTAATGGTAATTAGACATTTTATAATCAAGATTTAATTAATATCGGCAAATTATGCAAAGCTTCAAGGAAAAACTTTTATTCGAATTTAAACGTGAAAAATTTGTTTAATTCCGTCATTTTGAATTAATTTTTGTGTTAAACGAATCTGTATCAAGTTAAAAATATCTTTTACCGAAACGGGAGGCGATTAGCGGTATTTACGATTTGAAATTAAAAAAATTGCTTTAGGTTTTTTAATTATAGCTTTTAAGGTGCCAAAGAAAAAAATCTTTCGATTTAATTTATGACAAATAATCAAATTAGTGGTTCGAGGTACGGATTGACTTATTCATTCGTTTGATGCAGAGTCTAGTAGAATATGAAAACCAGAAACAAAATGAATTTAAAGATAACTATTTTACCAGCAGCGGATTAATTGATCTCCAGTGACGGTTCAGTGCAAAGTCATTTTTGTAAGTCAAATAAAGTTTGACGGAGGAAAGTTAAAGTAACAAATCCTCCCCTAACAACATTGAGAACTTCATAATGATAATAGAAACCAAGAATGCGCCAGAATTAAAAGTAATCATAATATACATTTTTGATAAGGATAAGGACCTTAAAATACTAACACAAAACACAAAAATAAACCTTAAAAAGCATTTATAAGTAGCAGAAACTATTGGTTATTCACAAAAAAGAAATCAGACAACCAACAAGAACCTAAGAAAATGATATATGTGAGAAAGGGCTACTAGAAATAAAGTAGAAGTTCACACCGAACGTAACACCCCCATTAAATCAAATACTTAATATAAATAAGCAAAAAAATACAACACACAACTGTAAGTTTATACCTACAACTAAACCAAAGTATCCAAATTATAAAGGAATATTAAGAGGCATCAAAACAATAAACACCACTAGCATAAAAAGTAAAAAATAAGCTCCTGTAGTAGTGTTTGATTGAATTCCGAGGTAGTGTCTAGATAGTCTGTTTAGAATAAGGTTGGTGAGGAGGGCTACATTAAAAAAACATTTCAGATAGTATCCCTACCAATCAATTCTATAACAAAATCTATAACAACATCAAAAGAGAAAGACGGGTAACAAAAGAGAATAAGTAGAATAGAAAAATTTAAAAAGTAGGAAAAAATCAAGTGTTTCGGTTAGGCGTTCCGCCGGTCAACAACAAATTGTAAAGAAAATATGAAAATATATTACGTTTTACAACTCATTAAATATTACCAGAAATACATTATCTCCCCCGGAATGTAGTACGTCTCTTAGATACAAGCAGTAGATTCTATATACGTGTTAGTGTTTCCTTCAGTCACCAATAGATGACGTTATGCGTTGGCTTTTCAGTTTCGTCATTGATTGAATATCGCGAAATAATGTTACCACACGACGCAATAATTTAAAAATAGATTTTTTTTAAGTATACTATTTAGTTACACTATTCAGTTTGTTTGAATTAATCTTTAATTTTAAATTGAGTGTTAAGTGTAAAAATAACAGGAAGTTAAAATATTATAATAATGTAACTCGTATCGCCACCTATCGGCTACTTCGGGAAGTTCATATGCAAATATAGAATCATCTGGGCCTTATACATTCCGGGGAAGATGATGTATTTCTGATATTACATAATATAATGCTGAGTTTTGCAAATTTACATTTGATGCACTGCTGCAAATTCAATCGAGTGCTACCTTCACTTCTCGAATTATTTCTGTTCTTTTACTTTTCAATAACTAATTAACCAAAGTATAAAAATATTTTCTAAATTTATTGATGTTTGCTATTTAACTTTTACTATAAACTTCTTGACCCTAAATTTAGCTGGTTCTGAATCGGCACACGCTAAAACATCCAAGCTCTAAAATTTTCCATTTTTCTGCAACCCTCAAGCTAATTATTTTGCGGTCCGTCTGTAGATGCCAAAGTATATTAGTTACAACACAAACGTTGGTTTTATAGCCGCAACTTACGATTTCTAAGTAGAATGATTACAGTGAATTATAATTTTCTTACCATTTTTCTCACAGTAATCTTAGGTAATAGATTTTTATTATGGTATTTTATTATACTAGAATGGTTTTTTATGTCGCCTGGACTACTGGCCTTTGAGTTGGTAACTCAAGGGTAATTTCACTGGTCATCGAGTAGCGTCTGACCCCGATTAAATACACTGGGAAAGGTGTATAAACTTGTACGCGGGTGCAATTCCAATTGGATTTTTTCAAACTGTGACCATCACCCGAGTCATTGTTTAAGGTCTCCTTCAAACCTCTTAAGCTCCACTTTTGGTAGTTTGATGCTGGTTTTATGACGTATAACGGTTTTTACGCTGATGGCACCATCTTCCATGATCAGGGTTGTGGGAACCATTTTCGACAAATACTTATCAACTTTTATTTTAATACTCTTGTGTTTGGTTTGGTACTCATTAGCAAATTTACACTCGGATATAGGAAGTGAGTCCTTTACATCATCTTGGGCCATCTGGTCGAACACTTTTTAACAAGCAGAAAAAGTGTTACACAATGTTGCGGTCATTCAGTTTCGTTTTCAACAAAGCTCTTAACTTTGACGGAGAAGGAGGTGTATGTATAGTTGACTTGCCTTTCTAATTTTTGAAGATTTGAAGATTGTCCTGACTCAACTCAAACCATTAGCTCTCCTAGAGGTTGGTCGTTAGTGGTAGTGTGAAAGACTAATATGATACGTGGTTTCTGTAAAGCTGAAAAAGACCAATAAAACTAAATAAATGCTTGAGGACTTTCGTTAAAGAATTAACCTATGCTTTTAATCAGTTTTTGTTTGAGTACCGCATCTAGTTTTCGTTAGTTTACCTTATGAGTTTTGTTTGTCAGTTATTTTTCTTTTTTTTTTTTTTAGGTTTGTCTTTGTAAGGGTAGACACTTTAATGGTTTTCTTATGTTTATGAAGAGCCGTAATTTACCCTAAATCGTTTGTTGTCCGTATAGAGAGGTAGTGTTTAGGAAAGCACCAACTGTCGTACAAGTCGATTAACACATGGTATGTACTATCGACATTTGGTGGTATTTTGCCATAATTTTAGCAATTAAAGAGTAGTACATGTTGTGGGATAACCTTGCACCTGCGTTGAAACCTTGACACTTGTTTTGTTGACTTGCTGATTTTTCTATTGGGGCATGATATTTTTGTTTTTGGTTTCGTAATATTTGATTTAGTACACCGGGATTTTACATTAAAATCTGTAGACTATCAAAACGAATTTCTAGAATTTCTACCTGCAATTTATATGTGAAGACCGTGAAAGATATTAGCCAAATGTATTTTTCCCTTTATTCTATGGTTGTTGCAGTGATATCTATAATGCTTCTACGGCCTTCACCTTCGATACCTCCGTCGGGTTCGTAATCAGCCAGTAGTCACAAAACTATCTTTAACTATTTCTACAATCCCGCAGTTGATTTTCTTAGATACGTAATTATACCATACTTTTGAATGGTTTAGACAATGTTATGTTTGAAATAATAACACTATTCTGGACTTCCATTGTCTATATTTTTTTAATAGAATAAACACAACGTTTCGATTGCTATTGAATCTGCAATTGTCTTCAGGTGAATACTAACAAACTTAAAGATTATTGTAACTTATATACTAATACAAAGTTATTGAAGCGATCAAGCGTACAAAGTTAATGAATGGAGGCGTTACCTTAGACTAACATTAGTCAGGCGTCCAATTAAGGGTTTCCACACATTGTTAATCTCTACGCTGGGTTGACTTGTTTTCGATAAACGCTGCTACTTTATATTTTCTCTTGTACCAGTGCCCTTCTCGGTGTATAACTCTTGCTTCCGACCATTTCATTTTCTGATGTTTTTCCCAGGAGTGTTGAGCAATGCCGGATTCCTCTCTGCGTATGGGTTTTATGTTCCTTCAACCTGATATCTAAGGGTCTTTTAGTTTACCTTACGTATGACTGGCCGCATTCACATGGGACTTCGTAGATGCAATTCTTGGAGTCACGACTGTTGTCTGGTCTAGTTTTGGAGATCATGCTACCAATAGTTCTTGATGATCTGAATACCGTGTTAATGTCATAATTTCTTCCTATCCGTTTTATTTTCTCAGATAATCCTTTGACATATGGAATGCTGAGTAGTGTTTTGGGTTTCTCTTCGGTCATGGCTGGTTGGTTCTTAGAGAGTTGTAGAACAAGTTTCTACCACTCGTTTCAGTAACCATTTTGTTTAAGGTCTCTTCTGATGTTCTTAATTTCCTCTTGTAGTCCTACCTCTGTATTACATAGTCTGTGAGCTCTATCGACTAAAGACTTAAATAATCCCTTTCTTTGTTGTTCCACTGTGATTGGAGTCGTAATGTCACAATATCATCATTGTTTCTTTTTGCAAGGACGTCCAAGAATGGTAGTGAGTAGAATGAATTTGATGGATGGCATGATGTTGTTCAGGTGGTGTAGAAAAAGATCTAGCTGACGGTCGCTATGGTTCCAAATTATGAACGTATCGTCTACATATCTGAGCCATAATTTTGGTTTAAATCTCGCTTTTTCCAGTGTTTGGACCTCGAACCAGTTCATGTAGATGTCGGCGATCACTGGTGAGAGAGACGAACCCATAGGAAGACCGTCGTCTTGTGCAAAGAATTCGTCCTTTAATTCGAAATATGAGTTTCTGAGGCAGCGTAATAACACCAGTTGAAGGATAACTAACTATCTAGTCAATAAGAAATGCTTGTTTTAGTGCGATTTGAGTTGTAACTTTCGTGGTTGTAAGTACATATGTTTTGATCAAACATTTTAATTTATTATAAACATTAAACGTCGCGCTTTTGTGATAATCTTTTGTAATTGTCAGCCCTTACGAACTAAGTGAATTTACTTGGTTACGCTTCATTTTCATATCAGTGCGGTCACGCAAGTATAATTAGAAACGTTCTAAACATTTTTTTCTTTCTGTCTTAAATTTCTCAAACGTGCAATTAGCGTACTTATTCTTGATACGAGACGTGATTATTTAGTGTCAATCTTACTGTTTCCTGCGCTTTAAGAGACAATTTTAAATACTGCTCTTGGATAAAAATATAATATAATTAGCCAGTTTACGAGTGATACAACCCTATTGTTGCTTTAATTTATTCGTTAAATATTTTATTACTTTTTGCTATAATTGTGTGTTATGTATTCGATTTTTTGTTATCTGTGATACAAGTGATAAAACTGAGCTTTATAAATCATATTTCTCTTTCTCAAATCAAATCAAATCAAATCAAATCAAATTTATTTGTCTTTTTAAAATAACAAAGTGATTCGGTTCTTTTTAAACTTAAAACTAAATACGAAATTTAACTAAAAAACATTAACAATCATTTTCTTTTTTATCCATATTTGATTCCATCCATTATTAAATCGTTGTATTTGTCGTTATATCTTCTTTGTCTAATCTTCGTTTTCTCTCCTGCACCTTCTTTCATCTTTCTTCCTTCACCTCTTAGCTTTTTTTATTTTTTTCTTGCGTATCCTCCTCTTTGATAATATGCTTTCCTATCTTCTTTACCTTATTTCACTTTTTGTTCCTCTATCTCTTTCTAACATATGTACAGCATTTTATTCTCTTTTCTGTTTTCCATCTTTTCCTTCAGTTTCAATGCTCTATTTCCTGTTTGAATTATTAGGTATACTGGTCTTTTGTTATCTAATCCTAAAGTCCACCTCTTTGAATAACTAATTCCTGTTTCCCTCTTCAACCTCCCGTCCCTCTCTTCTCTAAGCTTTCAGTATTTTCTTTTCCTCTCCTCCATCACTTTCCTCCTCTCCAACACTTCCCTCATCCATTGTTTTCCTTCCCCTTTTCTCTCCTAGTAGTAACTTCCATTCCTTTTCCTCGTGTCTTGTTTCCCTGCATCCCTCTTTCATATGTATTATATTTTCCCATTCATCCCCACACAACCTGCATAATCTCTCCTCATCACTCATCCAATATTTATTTTCATTTTCTTCATTACCCATTCTGAACCTTGCAATCATTCTTATTTCATTCATTCCTTTTCTTTCTTACTTTGGTGTCTTGTCTGTCATTATTTTTATGTATTTTCGTTATATTTTCCTTCCTTTATTTTTGCCCTTCTTTCCTGCTTCTGATTATCTTTATCTCTTGCAATTATTTCCTCTTCCATCTTTCTCCCCCACTCTTAATCTCTTTATCTCTTCTCTTGCGTATCCCACTCTTTCATAGTATTTTCTTCTTTCTTCTTCCCCATATTTTACCTTCTGTGCCTCGATCTCTTTCCAACATTCATATAGTATTTCATTTTCCTTCCTACTTCCCATTTTTCTTCATACCTTACTGCAATTCTTCCTGCTTGTATCCTTATTTTTCTATTTCTAGCTCTTTTTCCACTATATACCCCGGTGTCTCCTTCTCTAGTCCTAACGGCCACCTCCAGTATTTCTCTTGTATCTTCTCCAGCTCTTGCCATTCCCTCCAACCCCAAATCTCCGCTCCATACAGTACCACACTTCTTACCAACTTTTCAAACATCCATCTCCTTTTATCTATATCTTTACCAAATATCCTTTCCCCTAACCCCCATACTTGTCCTACTATTCTATTTCCTTTTATTTTCATCTTTTATATGGTCTCCATCTTTGTTATCGTATCTGATGTTGTAACCTAAGTATGTATACTTGTCTACTCTCTCTACCTCCTTCTCCCCCACCACCATTTCACTTCCTTTCTTCTTCCTTTTCTTTTTTAAATTCCATAATTTTTGTTTTACCGACATTTGTTGCTAGTTTTTCTTTTCCAGGTATTTCTTCATAAATTCAACTACTCCTCTCATCTCTTCTTCATTTCTCGCTATTGCCACAATGTCATCCACGTATGCTAAAAGCCATATCTTTTCCTTCCTACTACTATTCCTCCTACTTGATTTTTCCATTTCCTCCTCACGATCACTAAAGTATATCGAGAATAAGATTGGGCTTAGCGGACATCCCTGTTTTAGTCCTTTTCCGTCCTAAATTCTCTACCTAGCTTCCTCCCTACCCTCGTTCTACACCTTGTTTTTTCGTATATTTCCTCCTATTGCATTTTTTATATTTTGTTTATTCCTACCTCCTCCATCCTTTTCCATAATCCCCCTCTTTCCACCTTATCAAATACCGCTTTAATGTCTAGGAATATTGCGTACATCTTTCCTCCTTTCTTTGCTAACTCTTTATTGATTATGTGCTTTAATATGTATATATTGTCTATCGTTCCTCTTCCTTTCCTAAATCCTGCTTGCCAATCCGGTATTATATTCTTTTCTTCTATTTCTTTTTCCAATTTTTTCTAACCATTTCCGCATATATCTTATAGCCCGCATTCATTATACTCACTCCTCTATAGTTGTTTGCTTTCTTCCTATCTCACCCCTTGTAAATTGGGCATATTATTACCTCTCTCCATTTTTCTGAAACCCTTCTCCTTTCCATATTCTCTCGAATACTTCTCTTACTTTTTCTCTCATTCCTTCTCCGATGTACCTCCATTGTTCTTCTTGTATTCCATCAGTCCCTTCTGCTTTTCCTTTTTTACTTTATTTATTGATCTCTCCATTTCTTCTTTTCCTATTCCACCCTTTCTGTGTCTTATCCTTTTTTTTCCAACTTCTTCACATCTTGCTTTTTTTACTCTCTCCTACTAACTTCTTACAGTGTTCTTCCCATTTTTCTCATCATATTTGCTTCCATCCTTCCTTCTTTTTTTCCTCTTTTTTATTAATTAATTCCCATACCTGTACTTCATTTTTAATTTCTCTAATCTTTATCTCATTTTGTTTTTTATGTTCTTCTTTATTCTTTGCACATATTCCTTTAAAATTTACTTTTAACATTTTGTATTCATCTATCTCTATCTTTTCTTTTTTCCATTTCCTTCTTCCTTTTCTTAATTCTTTTTTCCCCTTCTCGCATTCTCCGTTCCACCAATCTTTTTTTTCCCTAATTCTTGTTTTTCTTAATCTATACTTTCTCTTCTCTGTTGCCATTTCCATCCTGGTTGTAATTCTTTCCATCTCTTGCTCCACCTCTCCTTTAGTATTTACTTCCTCTTCCATTTCCTCTTTATATCTATTTATACTCTCTTCAGTCCATACTTTCTTTTCTCTCCATACCTCTTCTTGTTCTTATACCTCTTTCTCTCCCTCTTCCATCATGACTACTTCTAGCGGCTGATGGTCCGATTCTATCTCCTCTCCTATTCTTAGTGTTTCTATGTCTTCCTTACTTTTTCGTTTATAATCACATAATCTATTACTGACTGGCCTCTTTCTCCTACATATGTAAATTCTGCTTTTCCTTCTTCTTCCAAATTTCCGTTCATATTTCTCTTTCTCGTGATAACAGTTTGTTTTCTCTGTATCCCTAGTAATTAGGACAAACTACAACAGGTGTAGGGTGGCGCCCCCGTTTATTTAAAATCTCTCACCACCCCTCTCAGCCGCAGCTAGTGGGTGATGCTTTGAAGCATTTCATATTTTATTTGAAATAATTACTTTTCTATTAGAACACACTGTAACAATATACTCTTCTATTAGAACACACGGTAAGAAATTACTCTTCGAATATTTTATTCCTTACTTGGCAGTGGAACATTACTTCTTGAATAGCCAGCACAATCGTCTAGTCGCTCCTTTTTTGACCTTGAGATGACAATCCAAAATCTACAGTCGTGTTTGTTTTCTTTGGCCAAACTTCTGTCGCTATTTTAGCATCTACTGCTATTTATAGTGTTGAGCTTGTGGTGGGTTGATTTTGAGGTCTATATCACAATGGGGGGATTTTTAAGCCATTTGGGTGGTTAAGACTCTCCTGGTATTTTCGTTCCTTTCTGTGGTTTAACTCATGTTTGTTAATTGAGGAATTTGAAAACATAATCATTTTAACAACTTATCATAAAAAAAAAATTAGCATCGAAAGGGTATAAATGTAACATTGACGAAAGCTGAATGGCAACAAAAGCATCGGAAACAACAAAAGCAACTGCACTGTTTTGTTTATAAAATATGTTTCCTTAAATCAATTTATTTTCTAAACAAGTTGACAGATTTGAATAAACATTATGTAGCTCTGCTCATTTACGTCTTTTACAAAATTAACACAGAATCATGCAATACTATTTAAAACCGGCGATTTAAAAAAATTACGAGGCAAGTACCTACTTATCAAGTTTCCTTTTAAAACTTAATACAGAATTTTGAAGTGATTTAAAAGTCTCGGCTTTTGTGGATTTTCTTCTTTAATAAAAGTGCGTATCGAATACGACGCATTTATTATACTCGATCGATCCAAAAATGAACTATATTTAATCCTCAATAATAAATTACACGCTGTAACGCAATTTATTAAATTTATTTCTTTTAGTATATTAAGCTTTAAATCGCACGGAGCTTGCACAAAATTGATTTGTGCGCCAAAAGTTCTACTTTCCTTCTTCTTTTGATAATTAAAACGAATCTTATTGCCATGTAAAGTAACGACTTAGCGATTGCATCCGGTCGATGCAAGAAGGAAAGAGCTCTTTCTCGAGAGAGAAAAGGCTTAAACGTCCAAGTAATTTATTAGATTTTGTGCGGTTTCGATAACACCACATTTGGAAAAGGCAACGTAAAATACTTATAATTTGTGAGCATTTATTTTCTCGAACTCGTGGCTACGAGGACGTAATAAAGCAGGAGGTCAAAATCTATCGTCTGGTATATTGTACACACTTTTAGCTTAAATTTAACGACTTTTTAGAGAGTATTTCTAATTTCTCGATTAATTCTACGTTATCGCTACCAACATTTTTTATGATTGTCAAAATAAAAGAAATACTACATTCGCTTGCCAAAATTTTCCTCCCATTAACATTTCGCCAATTTGCTCTAGTAAAGTTATTAATTAAGTGCTTACTGCCTTAAATCCTCGAGTATTAATAAAACAAATCTAAGGATTAGCAAGAGGAGTTGGTATTTCTGTTTGAAGTAACATGAAATCGGCTCAAAGTAAATGTTTCGGAACAGAATTTTCACGGTTCGGAGCTCGAGGCATCAAATTCATTAGTTACTCGGGCTGGTTCGTGCCTGGCCACTCTTTTAGTGGCTCGTCTAAATAAGCCGGTGAATTAAATTTCTCTTACGTTCGCAAAATTCAACTGGATGCATGTACGACAATTTGAGGAGTTTCTCCAATTTAATCTTGGAGTCCCTAATAAGAATTAGGATTAAGTTTAGTTTTGTTAAAGAGTTATTTCTAGATTATACACCGGATTTACTTTTACTAATGTTACACGCGTTTTAATTGACTCTTATTCGCGAAGCTTTTATTAAAACGATTTTTTAGATTATTATTTAAGCCGATTTGTATTTAAAAGTTTTAAGATATTCCGACCGGTTTGATAGAGAGTGAGTTTTAAGAAAAGTTTTTGGTTTTGCGCCAAGTTAGAAAGAACATTATTAAATGGGAGCACCGTGTAAAAGTTGGCCATCGCCAAAGGATAACAAGCATCTATCTTTGTTTCTTCCGTCTAAAAGTTATAAATTCTAATATAGGAACTCGCTTCTCATAAATTGTATGCGTTAGGGTTATCTACCCTAACCTCAGCTATCAAAAGCACCGTCGGAACCCCAAGAGTGTAATGCGTCAGCAAAGCCCGTGTGCAACATTGGCATAGCGAGATGTCACCTCATAATATAACCGAGTAAATCTCGGAAAATATGGTATTTGTCCGTGTATGAACAGAATAACAGATTTTATGTACCGTCTTATTTTTACCGTCCGTTTTATTTATGATACGGAAAAGAATATTTTATAAATAGCGCCATATTTTGCCTCTTATGCGTTGCTATTTATCATAAAGCGCAATGACTTTATAAGTCTTTATTTACGCTAGTAAATACGTTTACATCTAATAAGTTCTTGGAAAAAACATTCTGGAATAGAAACGCGTGAAATTTGTAACGATTATGATAAATATTATACCTTCTCCAAAGTTACATCAACATTCAATAGAGGGCAGTGGCGTTTACTATGCTACTAACACAATTAGTGAACTTACTTGTATCGTTTGTACTCTTTAAACTCTGGTATGACGCGAACGAAATTAGTTTTTACAAAACAAATTTACAAACCTCTTGAAATTAGAATTGTAAGTACTGATATGTTTACTTTGAAATTACGTTTATAAAATGGTAAAGAACAGGTAAACATAATCTTGAATTATCTATTATCCTTTATATTGTAAATACGACCACAGAATAAAATTAACTTTTGATTGAATTACGTTTCCACGTGATTTTAAAACTCATACAATTTCCACGTTTTCTAGGAAAAATTTGCAAAGTTTCAGTCTACATATTTAAATTTCGTTATAGGTAATGTGTTAATTAGATTTTTTTTTAACTTGGGGGCCAACATTTCTGTTGATCTTGTGTGTTGTGTTCAATCCTAACTTTCGGTACCAACAGCTTTTTCAGAGATCCTTCCATTTCCGATGTTAGATCTAGATTGGTTTGCAGATTGTTGTAACGGTGTCGTTCAAGTTTTAAATAGAGATATTCAATCTTTTTATGTGAGACTTACCGAGATGTGATGTAAACAAACGGGCAAATTTTCGTTTAATTTTGCCAAAATGTAAAAATACCAGCAATGGAAAAAATATCTCGGAAACATATACTTATTAAGAAACAGATTTGTTATACAAGCAAATATTTAAAATAAAAAGAAGGATTCAACATGTGAATCATAAAATCTAAAATAAATTTTAAATATGCAAATACTTGATTGTAGTTTTAAATATAAAATTAACTGAATGTTATAACATTGAGTAATTGGAATTGGATCCAAATTTACAGTGGGATACATAAAATAATTAAAAAATTAAGAAAGCAGACATACACCGTGTCCCACGTAAGGCGGCCATTAGACGTTTATGGAGATTAAATCAATTTGATTTTTTTCAAATTTTTTTAAATTACATAAAAAAATTATGTTCTTTTAAATAAAAATATAATAGTCATTATACAACATCCGGTTATACCGTGTTACGGTTTATTTGTAAACAAACTAAAAAAATATATAATAGTGCTAGAAGGCCTGCCGGCAGCTCCTCTTAGTCGGAGGTGGTCGTGAGTTGATTGAGCATCGTTCGAAATGAAGGCTTCTACACTGCACGAATAATTTATAAGGCGCCACCTAGGATTACGTATAACAAATATCTACGAACCACTAGGAACTCGTAGACACAGAAACAAACCGTACGTGGATAGAAATATGTATATTAGCGACTAGTGTTCAATTAACACACATATAAACACATCGACACAATAATAGATAATACTATTTAGAATGAATAGCCAAGTATAGTTATAAAATAATAGTAATTCACGAGAGCGAGTTAAGGCACAAATACAAATTCGAGGCACAAACGCCCCAAATAAGTTAGCGTATTTGACAGTCGTAGCACCGATTAATCTCTACAAGCGATTCACCGAATTCGCAATATTGTTCGAAATGTATTTGACAACAATTATGAAGAGTACCGGATCTTGGCCGAGTATTTAAATAGATTAAAAGCACACAAAATTGATCAGGTACTTTGAAAGATCTTTCTAGTTTACAAAATTATCTATGCAGCGCCGAAAAGGTACCTTGCTAAACTCACGGCTACGGTACGTATACATAGAACGCGATAAAATTTATAAATGGCATGCATAAAAGAATTAACTTAGCTTGTATAACTAGGAAGTCTTCGGTGTTGACAGTTAATCGGCAGATGTGACAGCTTCCGTATCCAAATCCAATATTTTATTATTCAATGAAAAAAAGGGAAAAACCAAAATGGACTCCGTTGAGAACAGTTGTTGGGCTGCTCACAAAGAACCAGATAAACGGCTTACCTTGGGTGATGTCCTTGACCCGAAGGAGGTTTCTAAGTATATGAAAATTTCAGCATGGGGTGCTACCAGACCTACTTTAATATTTTATAATTTTCGGATTATTATCCTTGTAAGCTTATAACCATAATTAGAAATATCCAATGATTAATTAAAAACGGAGTAAGTCTGCAGTGACCAGCAGAAGAAGCCCAAAGAGGAAAACCAACAAAAAAAAAAAAAAGGTGCCTGCAAAATATAGAACTCGTGATAGCAAGTATTTTATAAATAAAAGGTTTAAAAATTTTTTTAAAGGTACTTCAATCGATATTACAAAGCACATGTCTAATTGTTTAATTTTTAGACAGCATTTTCCACGTACACCTTTTCGCGACAGTCAGCAAATAGGAAGTGAGATATAATAGTACCTCCCCGCAAACCCAAAAATCCCTTTTATGTCCGCGACAACCGCTCTAAATTAAGAACCCCAGCCCTTATTAAGCTGATTTAAACAAACTTCCGGTTAACGAGAATAAACCGAATAAAAGTGACTTAAATATTAACTGTCGAGCCCTTTTATGTCTTCTATACTCCAGCTTCATACGCATTATTATTTATGAGTAAGTGATTTAAATACTAAAACTTAGCTGTAATACGTCGAGTGTAGTTCTGGGAATGAAAGTATTCCGCTAGTGACGATATCGACAGTTCGGGGAAGGTAGATAAACCCAGGGGATTCCTCTTAGGGGTGGCGTGCGGAGAAGAACAGCACACAAGTGACTCCTTGCTGGAAGTATGCAACATAGCTAACCTCGATCGACGGGTATTCACCGTTGGTGTGCGGCAATTACTGCGGAGCCGTAGGTGTTGTTCATTAATAGGGATGGTTCTTAGTTAACTACTCCAGCACCCTCAAGAGTTATCCCAGTATCGTACACAACGAGTATAAGATGCCGAACACAACGTGCTAAAAGCATATGTAGCAATCAGAATTAAAACAAATATGAAAAAAACTCAAAGTGAATTTAGCCAGATTAATCGTAAACACCAATTTATATTGAAATTGCCAAAACCCACATTAAATAGTTTTTGGTGAGAATTTCACTTCAGAGAAGATGTTAAAACACCCACGAGTATCAAACGAGAAAGGAAAAATGTCCGCAGTCTGTTTCGAAAATGTAATCAAATTAAATTTCCACTAATAGCAAATTAGCAGCGTGCGTGCCAAGAACGACTTTCGTCGCACGTACTACTGCGACACACAATCTAAGGCTGCTTACGACCTACGTCTTAAATACGAGAAATAAAACCGTAACAAATTATAAATGAATAACAAATAGTTTTCATGACATGAGAGTAAATACGTGAAATCTAAAACTAAATATTTTAAGCATAAATTTTAAATAAGAATTGAATTCACTTCCTTTACAAATAGGAACACGTTAAATTTTAATTGATATTTTGTTATAGTTAACAAATGTTATACGCATTCAACGTTATTTAACGAAAAGTTAAACCAATTTAGATAAATAAGGTACTTACAAAGTAGAAATAAAAGGATTGTGGTACTTACCGAAAAATAATACAAATGCAGCGTCGTTCGTGGTCCGAGTGTTCGTTGAACCTTTGCAGATGAACTGATTTCGCCATCTTTGATTTCAGGGTAGATAAATAAATCGATAATTGGTTCCTAATTAAAATCTTCGTTTATATCCTCAATACCTTGCATAAGTCATAAAAAAAACAGCAACAGTTTTGCTTCTGTCACAATACGGAATGTAGTTAATACAGAAGATAAGACGGCAAGACAAAAGGTGAAAAACTTACAAAGGTAAAAAGAAAAAGTTAACAGACCTAAAACAAAATAACACAATTAAATAAGGAAAATATTAACAAAAATAAGCTTACCAAAAATAATTTAAAGGCCTTTTTAATAAAGATAAAGAAAACACCAACGGTGCATTACGTTCACCGTGAAGAATGAAAAAATAGAGTTACAGGGTTCACAAACACGAACTCCTTGCGACAAAAACCCTTGTGCGGTTACTCAACTAGAGAAAATTGAATACTATGCATTCCATAGATATAAATAAATGCAGAAAACATATACGGGGTGAATCAAAGATATATATATATATATTGTTTCCACTACAAAATGTGTACATTCAAATCGTTTAATGTAGGGAGAATAAATAAAAAATAAAATAAAAGTTATAACATAACAGTAACGTGGTTTGCCGTCTACAAAGGCGCCAGCAATTCCACAAACCCAATTTAAGAAAGAAAAAAAACTCGTCACAAAATACTGACTAACTTGAAGTTAGCTTGAAGTTAACAATAACACATTTATTTAATCTCATACAGCACGTAGCCTTACATTAATATCTTATCTGTAATTAATTGTAATTAAAGCTTTCAATTGGTTACCTAATTAAATAAAGCACATTAAATTAAACAATTATCAGCAAAGAAAGTTTAATTAAAATTGTAGAATTTAACATAAAGAACAATTAAAAATAGAACAAAGCGTCGAAAGCGCACGTTTTCAACGATGTGTATAATATGAAAAAGTTATTAATTAAATGGACTCTAATTCATTTTAATATTTTTTACATTTCATTCCTTTTAATGAATTTTAAATGACTTTACTTTATGTTTACTTTACCCCAGGCTCATATTTGCTTTCTTACAATTTCACTCAACTGAGGCTTTCTAAACCTCAATCTTAATTAATACGAGAAGGTTAAGTTAATCACAGATTGCGTCGCTATATAATAAAAACTTTTTTATTTTTTTTTCCGGGGGAAACTTTCTTAATTATAAAGACATAGTAAGTAATTAAATATCTGATTTCAACTACGCGAAATTTTTGGTGACCAAAAAACCGCGTTTGTTGCAAGTTAAGGGGATTTTCGTAACATATTAACGTAAATCGGGATTATCGATGTTAAAGCACGAGAAATTCGACGTTACGTGCAACCTTACTGATAAATAATTCAGCATTTAGTAGATTAACATTGCTAATTGCCTCGAAACTACTACAGAATCTCACCTAAAACTGAAAGCTTTACACTTTACTACAAGAACGAAGAACCATTTTGTGTTTGCTTATAAGATGGTATCAACTATATATGAAGGTATACATTTTGCACACTTCTATGAATTTGCTTATTAGACGCTACCAAAACTCATTAGCATTATCAACGCAAAATATTATCACTGAAGAGAAAGTTTCTATGAAAATGGATGTAATTTCAATCCTACCGTTAGGTTTTACGGTGCAATTTGCGATACTAAAAATGTATTTATATAAATTTTTTCGTAACGTCTGGGGAGAATGGTAATTTTAACGTAATTCAGAAACGTCTTAATGGTTGCTCAAGGTTTTTGTCAACTGATTTTAGTTAGTAGACTTTCTTATTTCTCGAACTACACTTGATAAAATTACTTTTCATATTTTATTTATATACATCGTTATTATTATTATGTATACAGGGTTTTCAAACTTAAGTCGGCACTATTGCTAACTTTGTTATTATTAGAGCTACAGGATCGGTTAAATAGGCAAAAAAGTAGCATTTCTTTCTCTCATCACTATGGTGAAAACAGAATAAAAATCAAACATCGCCTTCGCGAGTTATGTCAAATTGTTCCCTTTTTTTCAAATGGGACACCCTGTATACAATATTCTCAATTGATAGGAAATTACATACTAAATAAAAGTGTCCTATTATTTTTTTATCTAAAGTCAAACCATTAACCAATTTGAAAGATCATCAATAGCTCTGTCATTTTGACTTTAGCTCTGTCATTTTTGACTTTTGGATAAAAAATAATGGGACACTTTTTGTTCAGTATTCAATTTCTATCGATTGTAAATATTGTATACAGAGTGTTCCATTTGAAAAAAATGGAACAATTTGACATAACTCGGGAACGCGATGTTCGATTTTTATTCTGTTTTCACCATAGTGATGAGAGGAACAAATGCTACTAGTTTGCCCTATTTAACCGACCCTGTAACTCTAATAATAACAAAGTTAGCAATAGTGCCAACTTGTTTGAAAACTTGTATACTTTGCTCTATGTGACTGACATCGCCGGCTATTCAGTGTGTCTATTTAGTATGTAATTGTCTGATTAAGGGCCCCCAGACTACTTGTCTAAAAAAGTGTGAGCAGGTTTCCTAACTAGACTAAAAGTTGCACATTTAAAAAATATTTTCATATATACAGGGTGATTCAGAAGAAAAAGTCAACCAAAGTTTAATTTTTTTAATTGGAACATTTTGTATATTTTTAGACTGTCGAATAACTCGTGAAATTTTGCGTACACTTGACCCGTAATTCATATCCTTAAGGCCCAAATCGATAGTCATCACTCAATCTCAAATGTTCTTACACTCACTTTGTACTGCAATTGAGATTAACGGGCACTCATCCTCAATTATGGAATTGAGAAACGCTTCCTCAACGTACTTAAATACTTCACTCAGTTTTAAGTGAGGTGACTTGGCAACGTCCTAACTTTTTAGGGAAAAACTAAAGTTTGTATTCACAGTTATGTCACACTATAGTGATATATTCCTGTTTGTCAGCGATTAATTTAAATTGTAATTAAAAGATATGAACGAGAAGAAAAAAATATAACATCGGAAGAGAAGGTTTTTTAGCTGAATTGGCTGCAAAATTTAAATACAAAATTGAAAATAAGCGGTCAGATGTAATTTCTGTATCGGCGTGGGCAGCCCTAACTAAAGAATTTAACTCCCATGAATTAACAAACTCTGTAAGTAATTTAGTAATTTACAATTTTCTAAAAATGGAAATCAGCTAACTTTATTTTAGCGAACTTGCCAACAACTGCAGAAAGCGTAGGAGAATATTAAATCACGCCGGAGAAAGCTGCTAACGGAGGAGAAGCGATGCCGCTTTAAAACTGGAGGTGGACCTCCTGAGAGTGAAACTAAGGATGATCCGATCGATGCCATCCTCAATGAAGTTGATGTCGAATTAAAAGACGGCATCATCGACTCTGATGTGTCGCTACCTTTAATTGAAGTAGTTGGTATAGAAGGTAAAAAATTTCTTTTACGACTAATTATCGTAATTAATTACATATATTCTGCTTTCAGCTATTCCTGACAATATTGAAGGTAATGATTTTATTATTTATACTTTATACACATTTGGTTTAGTGGTTCGTGACGACATAGAGCCACCACCTCTGTCGATTGAAAATAGTAACACTGTTCCAATGGCATTACATTCTGGATGATGTTTTTCTTCAGATCACATTGGTCGGCAGAGGAACAATGTCACTAAAGCATCGGCCATTCAAAGTGAAGTAGAGGCAAGGCTAGCGAGAGTCCAAGATTCTCGCCAGTACGACAGGAAGCTACACCAGATCAGGTTAGACCACGAGCTTCAGATGAATGAGTTGAGGCTTCAGGAACAGCTATATCGAGTGAAGAAAGTGCAAGAACGGCCCGGCAAGAAAAGATTAAAACCGAAATTTTAAAAAAAAAATTAAAAAAGACTAAAGAGTTAGAACTATATTAATTATAGTTGTTATCAATTGAAATGCCTTTTGTATAAATTTTGTTTCTTTTTATTGAAGCGCCTTTCCTGTTATCTTCATTAATGTTGACTATTTCTTCAACTGGTTCGTGAATTTCTTCACCAAAGTCCAAAAAGTTGTTTTCCGCAATGGCAATATTATGCAATATTGCTGTTGCCGTAATCATTCTTGTTGTATTCAATAAAGAATACTGCAGACAGGATCCCAAGCACCTAAATCGTCCCTTCCATACGCCGAAAGCTCTTTCAACTACATTTCGGGTTCTTATTTGGGCAGAGTTATACCTCCGCTCAGCGTTAGTAGTAGGAACTAGTATTGGAGTGTATAAGTATTTAGTTTGGGGATAAGCGCTATCGCCCAATAAAAAACCTGGTAGTTGACCTTTGTCAAATCTCAATTTTACCTGACTGCTGTTAAAAATTTGGCTATTATGTGAACTTCCTGGCCACTGGTTTATAATGTCGAAAATTTCTCCCTTTGCTCTTACCACAATTTGAACATTAAGGGACATGTACCCTTTTCTATTTCTATAAACTTCGGCATTTTCTCCTCCAGGACTAATTATTTCGATATATGTGCCGTCAATACAACCGGTAACACCAGGAAAATTTGCTATTTCATAAAATTTTGTGCGGTTTTTTGAAATTTCTTCCTGCGTATTAGGAAATTTAACAAAACGTTGCAGTGGTTTACTAATAAATTAGACACCTCTGAAATTATTTCGCAACACTTTAATTGTGGCACATTACGTAAATCGCCAACAGTCCTCTAAAAAATAATTTTTAATTTTAAACAATTGTAGCAATTTACTATATGCACTTACTTGAAAGTTGCATAAAAACGTAATGCCAATGATAATTTAATTGTTGGGGGCACAGGTAGGCCACGTCGAGAGTGCAGTTCTTAAGGATATACCAACGGCAATAATGTATTTCTTATTGTAACGCTGGTAAATCGGTACCGTTGAATTAATTGTATATTGGTATATTGTTCCAGAGGATTATCATAGTCTTTTAGTAGACGTCTAAAATAAAATATTTAAATATTTACGAAATATAGAAATTTGTTGTAAGGACCTGGCAACAGGATACATGTATACATCTTCATCTTCTACATAATCTATGAATTGCAGAAAATCTTCAAAATCAGAATCGACATCCATCGCGTTACCACACAAATCACAACAACAATAACTTATGAGGACCACAAACACGCCAATAATAAAAAAACTATATAATACCTCACGCAAACAACAAACCAAAATCACAACAAAATAACCTATAAATGCATTTGAGTAGGATTCTAGTGTACTAATACATTCCCTACAATTTTTCTACAATTTTTAAGGCGCTAACTGTTAAAGTATAAGGAGGATTCGATTCTCGATTGCAAATTGAGAAAGTCACTTAATTTGAGTGCTCCCTTCACTCGATTTACAATTAAGTGACGTTTCTCGATTTGGGGCCTAGTTTGAGAGGTTTTCAAATAATTGGCTTTATTTCAAAATTTTTAATAGATGTACGGTATCAAAGAAATTAGTGTACCGTGGAAGTTATTGTGAAGACAAAAATTATTTTCTAAGGTATTAAAGTCTGAGTTAAAGTAGACTACGAGAATTGGAATAACAGGTTTCTTATGTCAATTTTTTCATTGACAACATTGCCTAAAAGACAGTTTTAGTCTTAAAGAAGCCCCAGTTGTTAATGGCGAAACGTCAATCAATTTTGCACTAAAAGGCAGAGGTTTTCATTTTTAACCTCTACTTGAGGTTTAAAAGGAGTAATATTATAAACAAATTTAAGTTAAAACCGAATTGTGCCCTGCCGAGTCCACAATATATAATAAAATTACAAGAAACTAAATTGCCAAACGAGGTTCATGAAAAGGTCAACATGCAAACCTGCATGATTATACATTCATGATTACATAATAAACGTATCACATGCAAGTATTTTTTTATTCAGCTGCAAAAGCATCCATTAGAAGATCACAGAAGCAATTTAAACGAAAGAAACTTGTTATCTCAATTCTCGTAGTCTACTTTACAAAAAATTGGATTTCATCGAATAAAACAAAAAGTGCTTATATCAGGTATAGTATGTAACTTTAAATTAAATCAAAAAACTAAACATGGTTATTTGGGTTGACTGATTATTACTTATTTTTAAATAAATCTAACCTACTAATTATTGTAAGTTATTAAAAAAAAATCATTAAACTCTCTATTCATAATATTTAGTCCTCACAAAATGTATATTTTATGACGTTTCATTTTTTTTCTGTAGTTAATATAAAAAGTGAAAATAAAAACTAAGGCAATTCTTATTGTCAACGTATATATTTAGTTTTTTGACAAGAATTTATTACATAATTATAATTAAGATACCAAGTTATAGTTTAAAATTAAATGAAAACGTTTTTTTAAATAAAGGTATTACTATATAAATAAATATAAGAAATCAATAATGGGTGTGACCTCCATTATTATTGATACATTCTTGGAGGCGTCTGCTCATTGACGCTATCAAGGTATCAATATAATTAATATTAATCGTTTCCCATGCGGTATCAATGGCTGCAATTAGTGCATTACGGTTTACTGGTATAAAATTTGGCCCTTGTTGTCTTCGGATAACAGCAAGTATTCGAGCCCAAACATTTTCGATAATGTTAAAATCTGGGCTTTTTGCTGGCCAGGGTAACAGCTCCAAGTTATTTGCTTGTATCCAGTTGCGCACAACCTGCGAAGTATAGGTCATCATATCCCGATAGTTAATTATCGAATGTTCCAAGAAAATTTGTGTAAATAGTAAATGTTAATTATAGTTACATAACTCTCCTTTCATAAGATATAGTTCATATTAATATGCTTATTGTAAAGCTTCGTACACAACTGAACAACAAACCGAGGAACAAACAGAACAACGAACCGAACGGCAATCGGAACATTAATTTGGACGGTGCTACGTACGAATTTTAGAACAGATTCGCAAGTCCTGATTGTTCCACGAACGGTTTGCGGCGTTCCCGCAACTTGTCGGTTTTTCTCCGACATCAAAGAAAATGCGCGCGAATGCGTTTGCAGGTTTGGACGAATCTAAACAAAACGGCGAACAAACTTATGCGGGAGAATTAAATTATTTATTTTTGTCCTCCCTTTTGTGGGTTTGTTGTGTTTTAGGTAATATTATGGAGTTGACAGAAGAAAAATGTTTTAAATTAATCAGTGTTTAAGAATGCAAGAAAAAAATGATGTCCCTATTAGCATCATTTGGGCGGAAATTTCCAAAATAAAAAAAGCGAAGTAAATTATAATTTTTTACTCTTCTTTGTGCGTAAAAATTTGGTTGGCACTATCTTCTTGTTTTCCGCAATTTTCTCTTCTCAATAATAAATATATATGAACTGAAAACTACTGAAAATAATTTTGGAAACAGCACAAACGTTCCGTTTGTTGTTCGGATTGTGGAAATCATAAAAGATCGTTTGTCGTTCTGTTTGACTTTCGGTTCGTTGTTATGTTTGTTGCTCGGTTTGTTGTTCAGGTGTGTACGAAGCTTTACAACTTAAGCAACAATTTTTGGCGAATAAAGATTAGTTTGTGATGTAATATTAGAAACACAAATTCTATATCATATTCAAATTTATGACAATCTTAAAAAAACCAATTCGAACGTGTATGTTATTGTTATCTAAGAAATTGAATGGCTTTTACTTTATGAATAAGTTTCAATAACAATAGAATATCCTTGCTTGTTTAATTTACTTCCTTTGAGTCATATTGCTCTAAGGGTTGTTACATTGGTCATTAGAAGTATGTAATAAATAAACAATTACCTACTGTTTGAGAAGGGGTAGTGTGAACCAATAAATAAAGTAAGAAATGTAAATTCCATTTTAGTTTAAAATTTCAAGTGTTGTGAAAATGCCACCTCATCTCGGTGCTGATTTGAAAGCGCGGATTGTTTCGGAATTAGCGGCGTGCCGTAGCGTGCGTGAAATTTCACGTATGTTAGATATACCAAAAAGCACCGTAGGGCATTACCGAGTAAAATGGAATCTTGAACACACTTTGAAAGAGCCATCGGAAGTGGTAGACCTAAAGTATCTACATGTGCTCAAGATCTCGAGTTGTTTCATTACGTAACAGAACAACCATTTGCTACATACCCAGGGCTATAGCAGATACACATTTTCCCGGATGCCGTATAACTGCACAAAAAGATTAAAGGAGATGGGAATAAAGAAGTATAATGCTGCTGCGAAAGAAGTTCTCAGTGACGAAAATATGAGACGTCGTCTGGAATTTGCAAGGCGATATGTGAACGAACCTTTGGAATTTTGGAATCGAGTGATTTTTAGCGACGAAAAAACGTTCAATAGCCGCAACGATGGACCACTAAAAGTTTTTAGAATGGAAGGAACTCGTTACGAAAATAATCACATATGTCCTAAAAACGAAGTGGTTATTTTTCTGTGAATGTGTGGGGTTGGGTTAGCGCGCGGGGTCCAGGAGTTTGTTGGGCTATCGATGGACGTCTTGATTCTGCTGCGTATTTAGATATTTTGGAAACTATTATGAAACCTTCAGTCGAAGTGTTTTATCCAGACGAAGATTATATTTTCCAACAAGTAAGTATTCTTATTTCACTATACTTTCTCCAAAAAATAGTTCGGGATCTGTTGAATTAACATTTTCATAATGTATTTTTGTTGTTAAAGGACAACGCCCCTATTCATACTTCGCGGGTTGTGCGCAATTGGATACGAGAAAATAACTTGGAGCTGTTACCCTGGCCAGCAAAAGCCCAGATTTTAACATTATCGAAAATGTTTGGGCTCGAATACTTGCTGTTATCCGAAGACAACAAGGGCCAAATTTTATACCAGTAAACCGTAATGCACTAATTGCAGCCATTGATACCGCATGGGAAACGATTAATATTAATTATATTGATACCTTGATAGCGTCAATGAGCAGACGCCTCCAAGAATGTATCAATAATAATGGAGGTCACACCCATTATTGATTTCTTATATTTATTTATATAGTAATACCTTTATTTAAAAAAAGTTTTCATTTAATTTTAAACTATAACTTGGTATCTTAATTATAATTATGTAATAAATTCTTGTCAAAAACTAAATATATACGTTGACAATAAGAATTGCCTTAGTTTTTATTTTCACTTTTTATATTAACTACAGAAAAAATGAAACGTCATAAAATATACATTTTGTAAGGACTAAATATTATGAATAGAGAGTTTAATGATTTTTTTAATAACTTACAATAATTAGTAGGTTAGATTTATTTAAAAATAAGTAATAATCAGTCAACCCAAATAACCATGTTTAGTTTTTGATTTAATTTAAAAGTTATTGCTTGTAGACGTTTTTAAATCAAAATTATTTCTAATTTTATTTTGTAAACATTTCCTAAACAAAATTTTGATTCGATAATTAATCGAGCTATGGTGTTTAATTAATAATTCTTTAAAAAAATTAAGTAAAACGTAAATTACCTATTTTCTAAAACGTGCTTAGTGTAATGATTCATTCTACAGTCCTTCTATAAGATAACCCCTGCTGAGACTACCTGCTGTTAGAATTGTAAATGATACCCTTAAGCCCGCTTCACAATGTGCAAACTTTTGTTTACAGAAATTGTGGTGTCCAAGTTTTAAATTTCAGAGTGTACATGTTTGATACTTTCCCATTGATTTTCGAAGGAGAATTCACTAGTGACATAAAAAATGGCGATTTCTATTTGAAAAAAATTGAGTTTAAAGATATTTGTGATGCCAAAGTTTGAACCAAATTTTTTGGACGTCTTGTACAATATTTTCGGCCATTGTTAATGGCTCTTATTAGGGCCGTACTCAGACTTTAACACCTCAAAAAATAATTTTTCTCTTTACAATAACTTCCACAGTACACTAATTTCTTTAATGCCGTATATCTAATAATAATTTTGATATAATGCTAATAATTTGAAAACCGCTGAAGGTAGGGTGCAAAAAATACAGGAAGTTCTCCGGTTTCAATTTAAACTTTGGTTGACTACGTTTTTCTGAATCATTCTGTATATATGAGAAGTATTTTAAAATGTGTAACATTTAGTGTATTTGGGAATCCTGCTCACACTGTTTCGGACAAGTAGTCTGAAACCCCATAATCGAACAATTACACACTAGATGGACATATTGTATAAATTTTTTGTAAAATTTTAAATTACTGGATAGGTAGATGTTACGTAGCTACGTGGTCGGTTTTGAATTATTTTTTAATTACTGTTACGATTACTAACTACACTTGAATAATTTTTTTGATATCTTTCAGGTATCACTACTTTTCTAGGTATTTTAATGCACTTCTGTTGAACGAATACTAAAAACTCTCAATTAAAATATATAATAACGAAAGTGCTATTTTTTTACATCATATAGATTAAATCCCATAATTTTTCCGTTACTTTCTTAGAAAGTGTAGTTGAAATCGCAGAAATTTTATAATTTAAACTTCTACTAAAATTTAATCTTTATACGCTGAAACCCTTTTTATACATTTTATTGGAAGTATTTAAGAAAACACCTTCTTTTAAAGAGATATTAATTGTTTTTAAAAATAAATGTTTACCAATATTACAAAATAGTGTAAGTTGTTCTTAGTTTATTTTAAATAAACAAGAAACCTTACGGATAAACGAACATGTTAATGATAATAAATGATATTTTTACAAAAATTTAATTATCAAAAAAATTAACATAAGCAAATGAAGTGAGTACTAAAAAAGATAAAGCGCAGAAATAACAATAAAAATGCTTAAGACATTTTTATACACATTTTCTTACACATTTCTTTCTAAGTGCACTCATATTTTGTGTCACTCCACTTAAGCTCAAGCTTCGTCTTTTTTCACTATAATTTTAATTACGTGAAACATAAATCAACAATAAAAAGAAGAGTAAACGTTACAAAGATGAAGTAAGAAAAATAAAGACAATGGTTTGTCAACTCAACAGTCGCTTACTTTTAATTTTTACGGTATTGTACAAACAACTGTTAATTTTTATGTCTATGTAAGTTGTATCCTTTATTGCAGTTTTCTTTTTTATTTAATTTCATTCTTTGTTGGGTTTTCTTTGCCCTGTATGAAATAAGGATTTGTACGAAGCCGGTTGTTCCGCCGAATTCTTAACGTAGTTTCAAATAACGGTGACACATTAGATTTGTGATCTTTAATACAAGGCTCGATTTAATTCAATTTAACGCAGTTCAATTTAGAGTTTGACTTGGGGAATAAAACATTTCAGGAAGGCAGATTTAGGTTAACCACTTTATTTATTATGGTTAACTTAAAGATTTTCGTTTTATATTATGATTTAAGTTAAATCTAAAAAGGTTTATATTAATTTCTTGTACTTATTTAAACATTGGCTAGATATTATTTTCACAATTATTACATAGGGCTTAACAGTTAGCATTCTGCAATGTATTGATCTTTTCGTAGAATGTCTTTTAAAATACTTCCACAATTCAAGTTTACATGGAAACGTCACTAATTAAATTACCTTATTTTTTGCATTTGAGAGTGAAATTGTTGAATACTTTTATAAATATTTACTTAAATAATTGGTACCTAGCTACTACAAAAAGGTTATTTGTTTGTAGATAAACAAAATTTGAGCATAATTTCTGCTAACTGTCAGCAAGAAATATTTTTTGTTTTACAGGGTGTTTAGAAATAAGCATAACATAACCTACATTTGTTTCTTGAATGACAATACCTGTATCCCAAGATAAGGAGGTCCACTATTGGTATCTCCGAAACGGTAGCAAATATAGACTTGGTTAAATAGAACAAAAGTTGCGACCTCAAAGGTCCAAAATTATGGCGGTTAGAGACTTTCAAAAATTTTAGCAGATACAGACTTAGTTAAATGGGACAAAAGTTGCGCTTTCAAAGGCCCAAAAAAATGGCGGACAGACATCTTCGAAAATTTTATTCGTCTTTGAGATATTTTGAAAATTTTGATTTTTTGATTTTACATTTTATTTTTTCTTGCCTTAATAATAGAGCTACATCAATTCCTCTAACACTTCTTTACAGCAACTTTTTATTTTGCTTAACGCATTGTTCCTAATTTTCGAATTCGACGTTTTGTTTTTGTGGAATCATCAACTTTTTTTTCTTAAATATGACTCTTATTTTTGACATTATATTCAAAAAGCACTTTTTATTCCAAATTCATCGGTGTATCACATTTTGCGGGTTATTACCTTTAAGTATTTTTTTGAGTTTAATAAAGAATTTTCTTATTACGGACCTGTACATAAAATTTAAACTAAAGTACAAATCAACTAGCTATATTATTTAACACTTTAAGTTCAATAATATTCCAATTGATAAATTTATAAGTAATAATTTGATGGAATAAGCACAGAACAAATTACCTTACATTAAAAAGCCAAAAGCAGGCTTTGGAAAACAAATGTATGTTGATTAAACGATTAAATGTTAAACAATATACTTGTATAGAACTTTACTTTAAATGCTTTGTACAGGTCCGTAATAGGAAAATTCTTTATTAAACTCGAAAAAAAGTTGATGATGATTCCACAAAACAAAACGTCGGATTTAAAATTAGAATCAATGCGTTAAACAAAATAAAAAGTTGCTGTAAAGAAGTGATGTTCGGAATTGATATTTATGAAAAAAAAAAAAAAAAAAAAAAAAAAATAATGTTATTTTTGTGTATTTTGGCATTTCCCCATTGTTCTGTTGGTTTTGTTTTTTTTTTTTTTTTTTTTTTTTTTTTTTTTTTTTTTTTTTTTTTTTTTTTTTTTTTTAATTTTTTTTTTTTTTTTTTTTTTTTTTTTTTTTTTTTTTATTTTTTTTTTTTTTTATTTTTTATTTTTTTTTTTTTTATTTCACATACTTTTTTTTTTTTAAAAATTTTTATTTTTTTTTTTTTTATTTTATAAAATTACAGTGTAATTATTTTTAATATTTTTTTTTGTTTTTTTGTTGTTAAATTTAAAATTTTTACGAGCATCAGATTATATTTTAAATAAAAAAAAAACTTTAAGGCTATTTGGTAAATGAAAGTTTTTAATTTTATTTTTTTTTTTTTTAGCTCTATTATTTGTAAAAAGCCAGAATTCCTTTTATTTAATATTGGTTAAATTTTATTTTGAAGGTCGTTAGGGGGTAGTTTGGTGGGTGTTTCGAGTTCCCCATATATACTGTTTACAGATCTATGTAGAATTAAATTTTTAAACTCCAGTACACTCTAATTTGTCTGGGAAAGGACGTTTTTTTCGACAAGTACGGTTCGGCTAAAATTTCGCCTTTATAAATTAAATTAAAACCCCCCTTTTACCCTTTCTCTGATCTTTTTTTATTATTCCTTCCTTATACATGTCTGTCTACCAAAAGCCAACTACCGTTAGCCGTGAAACATATTTATCAAACATCACCCTCATCGAAACAATAAGTAGGCGAAAAATGCGAACGTTAAATATTTACTGTTGTTTATTTGTTCAGTTGTTTCGTTTCTTAAAGTTTAAAAACTATCGGTTTCCAAAACGACATGTTGTTTTAAAATCTTTTTGTTTGACAGCGGGAAAAGAGTAGATAGGGAATTTTGAGACGAAAATTCCCTTTGTCTATCAAAACAATTTTTTCGTGTGTTAGATTATACGCCAAATGATTTTGGGTAAGTTTTAGAGGTAAATAGCTTGCTTTGGCATACATTCCTGCCCTAGTAACTTTGCCTTCAAAATACTTCAGATTTAAATGCTTTGTAAATTGCATGAGGAAATTGTGTTTTGTATGCAATAACTCTTTGTGGGACAAATGTATCTTTGGAGCTTATCAGAAAACGATATACACGATGAATAAAAATCTGAGTTATTGGGATTCCGGCCCCCTGAAACCCCCCATAATCGCGAAAAGGGTTAAATTCCTTTAATCGACTTGTGATGCCGTGTTCGTACAAGCATGCAAAGTGTTCGTTTTACGGGAATTTTACGTGCTACAATTTTAGTCCTTTTTGATCAAAATAATAAATCAATATTTTTCAAGATATGAGCTTGAAAATCGGTTGTTCAAAACAAATGAATTCGTTTAGATTGGCGGTAAGTACAGGAATCCCTGGATGATATTTTTCTGTTCAGTTTTTGACGGTCAGCATTTCATATGTTACCGCCAATTAATTAAACCAACATTTTTTAGTTATGGCCTCGCAAAGGGGAAAATTTTTAAAACGTTCCAAGAAATCCTATGGAAAACTGTCAGAAATTCGGAACAAGAACCTGAAGATGCTTAACGCCGCATTATCACATGCGTCTTTCGAAAGCCACAAAAAACAAATGTCCCTCAGCAATATTACACTTCAAACAGTTTCGCACGGAAAGCAGACCTGAAGAAGTACATTCTCTTTCTTCATGCCTTTAGCGGGTGCCATACGACATCAGGCTATTTCAATTTCGGCAAAGTTAAATTATGCAACACATTGGAAAGGTATACATTGCAGAAGTTTACAAATGAAAAAGCGAAACCTGAAATTCTAGCAAAAACCATAGAGTCTATGTACGATAGAACTGCGTGCAAGCACATTAATAAATCCCACTACGACAAATTTACAAAAGAAGTTTCAACAACATTTAACCTTGTATCTTTGCCCTCAACAAAAACAGCAGCTCTGTAAATCTATCATCAGTACAAAAGTGATTGGAGAACGAATTAGATACATTGCAGTGGTGTGGAAAGCTAGCAAAATAGGACTCACATTACTGACAACAACGACAACTCGCACCTCCGCACTTGAAAATGTCTTGCAAATGCACAAAAAGTTGCAAATCGAAGTATGTGTGTTACACAATAAAGAAATCTAATGAAAATGGGATGAGGTGATGTCAAATTTGTAAATTGGCAACATATAATTATCATTAAGTTGATAAAACTAGAATCACAATGGTGTCATTGTTAAAAAAATAAAATTCTTAATGGCCAATAATTTAATCAAAAGTAAAATCTTACATAAACTATTAGTAGTTTCGACTAAGACAAATGAGAGTTAGTCATCTTCTGAAAACTGTTAAGAAGACATTGATGTTAATAATATAAATCTAAAAAAAAAGTGTGGTGGTACTTGCCTAACTAAATTAATCAAAACATTTATTTATGAAATGCAAACATTCAAAAATTTACTTAAAATACATAATTTGATTACACAAGGTTAAGGTCCCATTTAAATTTCTGTCACGGGTGCCACTCTTAACAGTACTGTTTTTAATAATAGTATATAATGCAACAAGTCTTATTATAGTTATTTGTACAAGTGATCAATTATGCTATATTCAATTTCATGAGTTTGCAGTTTGATTAACAAATAAATGGAAAAAATATGCTTTCACACGAGTTAAATACATAATTTTTTCACATACTTCTAAATTTAAAATAATTCAAAGATAAAAATGTATCTGACATAACGTGCAGTAATTCGCGTAGTTCATGATAAACATCCCCATGGAAACAAGAATTGCTTTGCATTGTATTTAATTGTGAAGAAAAGTATCACTATTTAGGACGAGCGAGGCGTAGCGGAGCGAGTGTCTAAAAACGAGTGTATAGAGATAGAGGCGTGTTTTTTAAATAAGTACCGTTTTGAGATTCCGCTGCTGCAGCGGTACGGTCAGCGTTTCGCGCATGCGCGCTGTATATATGTATCTGTCGGCAACGCGCAGACGCCGTTCGGCATTTTTCGCCGCTGCATACGGTTGTCTGTGGTCAAATGCCTCCGCCTATCGAAAGTCCCGCCAACTGCATAACGGTCTGTTATCCGTTTTCTTTGTACCAAAAGCCTAAAACAATCGATATTCATTGTGAGATCTGCGCAATGTACGGAGAAAACATTATAATTGAAGGAATAGTACGAAAGTGGGTTAGGCGGTTAAAGATGGCTGCTCCAATTTCCAAGATAAGGAAAGCAGTGAGTGCGATTATCTTTAAACGCACTTTCGTACCATTCCTTCACTCATAATGTTTTCTCCGTATACTGCATAAATCTTACAATGAATATCGATTACTTTTTGGGCGTTTGGCACAAAGAAAACGGATAACAGACCGTTATAGAAGTCGGGGGACTTCCAATAGGCGGAGGAATTTTAATCAGTCACAGCTAACCGGACGCATTAGCAAAAATACCGTACTGACGTCTCCGCATAGCCGACAGATGCAGGTACTTACAGCTACACATTCAATAAAAAACTAAAGACGCATGCGCGGAATGTGTAGGGTAGGACAACAACCACTCCCACTTAATATTCGAAGAAATATTGTTTTCCAGCATGATGGTGCATTAGCACACTTTGGACGAAATTGCCGAAATTATTTAAATGCACAATTTCCAAATAGATGGATTGGAAGAGAGGGGCCGATTTCTTGGCCAGCACGTTCACCAGATATGACTCTACTTGATTTTTGTATTTGGGGTCATATTAAATTATTGGTTTATGAGGCACCTGTTAATACAGAACAAGAGTTAGTGGCTCGAAATAGTTCAGGCGTTTGATGAAATTCGTGAACGTCCGCTGTTATTTCGAAGAATTTGGCGGTCGATTACATAACTTGTGTATTGAAAATGGTGGTCGTAACTTCGAACAATGTTTATAAGTTTGATGATGAAGTTTAATAAGTTTGATGCAGTGTTATTTCTAATAAAGTGTTTCTTTAATTAATTGCTTCAATTTAGTAACTTATTACTCTTTTCTGTTGTAATTAAGATTGTATTTACATATTTTTAGTTTAACTTGACAACGAAAAATTTTCGGACACTAGTTCATAAAGCAAAAATTATTATTTAAGTGTTCTCTACCATTTCTGAAAATTAGGAATAGTTATTCTGCTACACCCTGTATAAGGCATAACTTAAGTGGGGCAACTAGCTTAGTAGAGGGGACTGCGTGCGCACGAAAGTTTAAGCAGGGCGATATCGGATCTCGTTATCTTTTGCTTTGGGTTTACAAATAATAATATATACAGAATTAATAACAGTTAAATACACAAACAAAATTGGTCTTATAATAACAATTAATTATTCAAATTAATTTAGTGAGGGTGCGTTGTTCAAAATAAAAACGCATCGTTACAACCAATCAACCAAACACATAAGAATGTAATCTAAGAAAAACGTGGTAAAAAGGTGGAGCTAAATAGCCAGATATAAGGTTGTCTAAAACACTAAAAGAGGACTACATTCAGCGATGGATTCATGTCTGAACATCCACATATACGCAAAATTATTGCCAAAATCTAGGAAGGTATAACAATATTGGAGTGCGGAAAAAAGTAGTTGTGACACATGTTTTTCATTCTATTTGTTTATTCTACTGGAATTTACTCTAAATTTGATTAATGAATAACCATAAAAAAATTTGAACTATAATATTTAGGTTAGATCCGCTCAACCACTTTTATTATTTGCGTCCGAATTTTATCAAAACAAATAACGAATAGCGTGATACAAATTACTAGTATGGTAATATGAGATCTATCTATTTAATTTATTGCATTAAATTTTTGTAAATAATAGTAAAGTTATCTACGTATTTTTTGAAATTACATTCATGGTAAAAATCGTTTTCGATCTCGTCGTTTTAATAATTAAGTCTTAAATCTATTATAATCAGTTATATTTATGTGGTAATTGGCCAAGACTGTTATTTTTATAATCCTGCTTTACTTTTAATGTTTGCTTGTTTAGCAAAAATTCAGTAGATAAGGTTTGATTTTATATATTTAAAACCGTTAGTATAGCTTATCCTAATGTATGTCAGACATAATAAACATAAGAAATTTAACATAAAAACTGAAATTGCTTAATTAACAAAATTAAAGGTATCAAATAATTACACTATAATCCCTTTTGATGTACAAGTTATCATTATTCTGGAACATTAGCATTAAAATAGTACTACATAATTACACGAACATTGAAGTTTCACTAAAGTAGATTTAGAAGAGTTCGTTGACATTAATTCATTTATGAGTCTAGTTATTTTAGTTACAATGATAAATTATATACACAGAAATTCGATACTACTAATTACACAGTACTTGGTATAATTACGTACATTCACAATGGAAACCGTTACTTTTAAAAAAGATCAAATGTAAAATAATTCAAATAATCAGATGCCTCAATCAAACTTAATTATTGTGTAGTGCAAATACCAAAAGAAAAACAATACTCCTTACTCTTTCAAGATATTTGTGGTATTTCTTTACCAGCGCCTGAAAATTGGTACAATCCCATATTAACTTCGTTAATTACCGGTAGATACAATTGGATTGGAGTAATGGTGGAAATATGCAGTTTAAGTGATTTCCGAGTTGTTGAACTTTTATTTTTTATCAACAGTTTAAAAAATATTTTTGAATGCACCCCAAAAAATTCAGGTTACCTGTGTTACGTCATAAAAACCCTCATTTTCGGAAGTGCAACAAAGTTTCGTCCGACTAAGCTCAGACGTTAGGGGTGTGTGCTTAAAAGAATATTTGTCTCCCACTTACTTTTTGATAGAGGGTCAAAGTCCACCCGGGATTGTTTTAAGGACGCAAATGCTTTAAACATATCACACCATATAAATTGTACCAATAAAAACAAACATACTCATAAATTGAATTAAATAAAATCTGATGTCTAAGCAGGTTATTATTTCAATACCAAATATTGAGTGCAAAAGACTAAATTCACATTTTAACTATTGAACTTAAATATTAACATATACAAAAAATATAATAAACACGTAAACTCGAATCACTAATGCGACGTCTGACATCCCACTATTTTCGCAACTTGTTGATTTTTTAAAACTCGAAGTATTCCAAAATAAAGATTGCGTTTTCACGTTAACTGTGGCTCTCCGCAGTACAATACTTTAATAAACTTTTGATTCAACTGCGAAAGTCCTGGATAACAATTTTACTACTTTAATTCTTTATAATTCCATTCTTACTAAGGGCACTTACATTATTATCAGACGTTAAGTTTTTGTCACTATTCACAACATAAACATACACAAACATAAACATAAAGTGTAATATTGTTCATAACTTCGTCGTTGCGAAAAGCGTTATTTTTAAACCGCCGTCATCTGTACTTTTAAACTACAATATAATTGTTTTTACTAATATGCCGCTGCTCACATTCATTCTACACACATTAGTAAGTCAACCTCCAAGACTTAACCAAACTTTCTTAACAATTTCCCTCTTAATTTCTTCAACACATGAAAATTGGAATATTTTAAAAATGGATCAATTACAAATTAACTTCTATCACATAAGGCGAGCACATTGTATGGAAATAAATATCAACAGAATGTGTACATAAGCACGTAATTATCAGATTCCATTTCAATAAATTATTATCAGTTGAATAAGGAAAATGTAGAAACTAAATAGGTAAAAGGCACGTATTCAAAGATAAAACTGATTAATAAAAACAATTTAAAAAGTCGATCAAATATTCCAAATAATTAAGGGCAACAAAACTGCATTTATAAGATAAGTTACAATGTGAAAGCCCAAACAAATACGTAATCAGAAATAGTTGCTACGAACGAATCAAAATAATATTGGTAACATCAATTGCATTTCTAAACACAAATCTTAATATGCAAAACAAATTAAGTATACGCTGAAAACAAAATTTAAAAGACAACACTTTAATTAAATTATAAATGTTATTATACAGGGTGTCCCGACTTTAATTTTACATCCGGAAACCCTGCATCAAGCCCAAAATTCTAAGCGAAAATGTCCAAATAACATATGGTTGGAAACGTACCGTTTTCACACAATTCCCAAAAATATCGTTGGCCAATGAGCGCTAAGCGCGCAACATTTGAATTGCCTTTCTAGTTTGAAGGTCAATAACTGCGAGCTGCTCGACTGTAACCGCCTCGATGCGGGTTCGCTTCCCACGACCGGCAACTACTCGGCTCTGCTTTTTTTTTCTTTTTTTTTCTACCATTCAACAGCTTGATGTCACAAAAATCTAACACCAGTGACATGGGATTGTCCAAAGTTTGTTTACATTGAAGGCGTACACTACGAAATGTCTCATTTGCAAACGGCGCGTGAAAACGTCGTTCGAGCACGACCTTTTTCTCTGTCTTACCTACGTTCAATAAATGAGTGAGACAGAGAGGAAACTATTGCGTTGATGCGATATTTTTAGGAATTGTGTGAAAACGGTACATTTCCGACCATATGTTATTTGGACTTTTTCGCTTAGAATTTTGGGGTTGATCCAGGGTTTCCAGATGTAAAAATAAACTCGGGGCACTCTGTAGAACACAAAGAAAATCATTTATAGTAAAACTAAGGTAACACCTGATACTCCATTACCTCCTTATTCAAGGCCAGAAACTGCAACTGATTATCACAATGACAGAGATTTGAAAGTGCAATTTTAGAAACAAATATAGAAGAAATAGCATACGCAACTTATGCGTAAACAGTAAACATTGCCAATCTACCCCCCTTGTGAGTTGACGTGCACTAATTCTCGGCAGAATCTGTTTTCGCACATGTTACGTAAATAATTACTTTAAATTTTGCATATAAGAACCCGCTAATTTTGATATCGGAAGATATCACCATGCAGAATTACCAACTATTTTAATAGCGTAACATACGATGCAACAAGGTTCGAGCAAAAATAATACTTACTTAATAAACGTGTGTCGATGTTGGGTAAAACTAGCACTAGGTTCTCTTTTCTTTTCATTTTTCTTGCCGGTATTTTGGATCTTAAGTTGGCCTTTTTCTTTCCTCGTTTTTTGCTGAAATTGATAAGAACGGGGTTTTCTACTTGGTGTTGGCAACTTTTCTCACAAGCTTTTCTTTCTTGTTACTGGTTCTACCCTGGATGTATTTTTGAAAGCATTCAACCGCTTTAGGCGACTTTTATAGATAAATTTTCTTAGGTTTTCTGCAAGGGTTGGTTTTTGTAATACTGAAATTTGTTTTTATTATTTCTTTTTAGTTTTTGTTCGGTTTTTTATTTTCTTTTGTCACTACTATATGAATTTTAAATATGTGCTGGGAGGAATTTGTCACAAAGCGAATCTCTCTTCAGACAAATCTTCGATTAAAAAAATGCACGCTACTAATGCGTCAATGAATAAGTCGTTTATTTCTTGAAATTGCCATTTTCATTTTAAAAATTACTAAAAACGACGTACTATTATAAGTTTAATAATCTCTGCAGAAATTACTTTTAAATAGATATTTAACTGACTGTGTGATTAATAATCACTGTCAATTGCAAACAAGAAATTTAAATTTACAGACATTGTCACATCAACATTAACATATATGAGTATAATTTTTTACTAAGTTTTCAATTTTTAATCGTGATATTTTCCATGCTACTTCAATTATTTTATAAAAAATTATTCAACTGAGGTCGTCACAAAAAGTCTCGATTTACGTCTATTATGCATTTGTAGAACAAATACTTTTATATTACATACAGTATTTTACTAACAAAAACTAAATGGAAGTTTAAATTTTTAATTCTGTTTGTAAAACGTGTACGTTTCGAATACGCTTCAAATTAGCTGTTTCTGCAATTCGAATTTGATTTCGCAAACGTTAATCGCATTAATGTTCACTAGGTGAATAGATTTTATTTAAAATTCTTAAGTATATTTTCTAAAGGAAGCTAAGCTATTTAAAATTTCCAGTGCAGTTATTGTAGTTGGTTGAAACAGTCTAACGATAGCATTATAATGAGCAAAGTGTAGATCGTGCTGAATTTTCACCCAATAAAACAATTAGTGAAATTCGTGTTCTGTTTTCAGTTGAAATCTAGTTTGGAACTGGAAATGTTTACCCCCTTAGGGCAAATGTCAGCTGCTGTTACACCGCGAAAGTTGCGAAGTATATTTTTTCTCTTTTTCCACTTTAGCATTTTAATTTGTCGCAAAATTGCAAATACATAAATAGAAAATTTTTTGCAGTAAAAATAAACGAAACTGCCATTTCATTTTCCTTTAACATTCCGTTCCCAAAAAGGATTATGTAAATGAAGAAATAACCCATTTAGGCCCATCTACACAGACTATTCGTCCTTATAGAAAGAATTGAACGGTTTTAAAGAAATCCTTTTAGTAAAAACATTGCGATTTCGGTCTTACCCCGAAGCGTTTTCTTATATACGAACGATCGTTGTTCTTTACGTAAAGTCGATTTAAACGAATCGAAAAAATAAAACAGCTTCATGTCCGTAATAGAATTTTATAGACAATTTTCGAGATTGTCGAGATCAAAACTTAACCACAAAATGTCGTTTTCGGCGTACTATAAATAAACTATATCGGAAACACCGTAGCTGTTAAATTGACATTTTATACTTCTCGTTTACATTTAGGACCAGAATACCACAATAACCCATCTTTTACAACTTCGAGATTTATTTATTGCGTCAAAGCCGGCGAAATTTTCATTAAAGTAATTGAATACCTTACTCAACTTATATAATAAAATATGGTACAAAGTTAACTCGAAACGTGGTAGAGGATATATACGAAACAGGAAGTTACCTTATAGAAGAAAAGTTTTTTACGGTTCGAGTAACTTCATCGGCATCGGGTTTATTTTAACTTCGGAGGTGATGTCTTACATACATTAGCAACCATTAAAACTTTCTAAACCTTTCTTTTTAACCGTACATTCTTCGTTCATTAAGAAACTCTTTCTTCCTAAAGTATAAATTTATTCTGTCTTCTTCTCATTTTTTTAACAAAATTTTATTTTTTTTTCAGCTGAAGGAAAGAAGGATCATTGCAATAAGACTGTAGATATATACGAAGACGTATCTAGTCCTGAAGTTACATCCGAAAACTTTGGGAAACCTTTAAGTTGCTGGTACCGTTTTCGCTCGTTTCGAGGTACACCTAAAGATTGGATACTTCGAATTAAGTTTAACAAATTTAAAGTTGGATCGTTGTTGAATGCTAGTCATTGTCAAGGAGGATATATGCAGGTGAGTCGTTTTTTTGGCGAATAAAGAATTCTAGATGAAGTTAAGGTGTCGTTGACTTGTAGAGAACTTTGCACTTATTAATATTTAACGTGTTTCGGTCCTTTTTAACAGACGCTTACAATACTAAGTTAAAAACCACCCTTCATGAATAATATACATTGTATGGAAGAATCGTATGACGACGCCAACCCGCTAGTTTAACTTTGCAATTTTGCATTTTACACGCAATTCGAAAAACATAAAATTTGATTAAGAGTCTTTAATAGTTAGAAAGAAAAAGGATTGTAATGTACGTTCTCTTTCGTTTTTATTAATTTTTTTGCTATAAAATTGCTTATTATCCAGCGGTGCACGGTTTATTAAATTTTTATAGTACATGTAACTACGCGAAGTTTCTTAAGTGCAAAAATTTTGTTAGAAACAAAATAGCAATAAAAACGTACACGTCGCCTTTCGTGCCAGGTTTATCTTTACGATTTTATCACATAACTAATGTGAAAGTTTGAGTTAGTATCACTTTGAGCATGAGCACAGTCGGGGATATGCTACGGTAAGCTCTGCATTTGATTCTGAAGAGGAATTAGGGGTTCACAAGCATGTACGTTACATGTAACCTGAAACTTATTTATGTATATGAACTTCTGTTATTTTTTATTCTCGGATGTTTAGCTTTTCCATTCCATTCTTTTTCTTTTTCTACAAAATCGTTGTAAAACTACTGGTGCTCTAATTTTCTTTTATGTTTTATTTTAAAAAAATGTACTTGACGCACAAATTTGCAAATTATCTGATTTTAAGGAAAACATCAATGTAATAAACTTCTCAACTGCACAAAACCACAATAAAATGGATAACGACCAAGGTAAGGGGTTGAAAATATCAGTATTTCGAAAAACTATATTAAGTTACGCAAGCTTTATAAAACAAAGATACCCTGTAGAAGAGGACGGAGTCATGATTTTAAAGTTATTTATACCTAACAAGAGTAGCACAAACACCTCGGTCCATCTATAAAAAGAAAAAGGAAGAAACGACTATTTTCCAAAAAAAAAAAACCAAAAAGGTTTGTTTCTGAAAAGAGTTTAACCTTACTTTTCAAATCGGAACCGCTGACCCAAAAAAGCGAAAAATCAAGTCGAGGGATGAAACTGGCAATATACTAAAGAATTTTCCGTGCACCATTAATCAAATGAATGTTATAAGTAAAACTGGGGGAATACTACGGCGTAGATATAGAGAAAAGGTTGGTGATGTTCAAATTTTACATACGAAACCGTCTTTTTAATCCTGAATTGCAAGGACAAGAATCCCGTCGAATGGATGTGGCTCCAATCCTAAAATAACAGGAAAAATATATCCCTCCACACCAAACAGCAGTGGAGGGTATCTTGCAAATTTTAAAAGTATCCTTTATCTGAACTACGATTCCAACCAGATGAAAGAGATAATTCAAAAGCCATGTATTGGTTGGGAAAAGATTTGTAGTTTCCTCTCTAAAAACACAAAAGTAATCTTTCATTTATAAGCAGTCAGTCTAGAGCAACGATCCTCATAAGCAACACTCTTAACTTTTTTTTTAATCCCAAATTATACAGATAGAGATGCACCTACTGTGTTCAAAAGGATCTGGTAAAGAAATGACAATATTGTATTTATATGTACGAGGATGTATTGATATCTAGTTAGCCTAGACCAGTTCCTTGCATAAACAAAATATTGCGTTACCATAGCAACGAACAATAACTTATTAGAAGTGTCAGTGTAATGTTTGACGTCAAAAAAGTAAACCAGAGTCACGCAATAAATTAAATGAAAAAGATGTCCACCGAAATTGTGAAAATCGAAAAATTGGAGTATCGAGCCATCATCAAGTACCTGTATTTAAAAGGGTTAAGAGGTAAGCAGATTTACGAAGATATGCTTAATACCCTTGGTGATCAATGTCCTTCGTATGCGACCGTCAAAAATTGGAATGCAAGCTTCAAAAGAGGTAAATTTTCCATTGAAGATGATGACCGATCGGGAAGGCCAGTTTCTGTGTCAGTCCCCGAAAATATCGATGCAGTTCATGACATGATTTTATCAGACCGTCGAATTGGGCTAAAACGGATATCTGAAGCACTGAATATTTCATACGAACGCGTTCATCATATGGTTCACGTCAATTTGGACATGAGAAAAATTGCTGCAAAATGGATCCCCAAATGTTTGAATGTTGACCAAAAGCGTGCAAGGGTAGAAGCATCGCGTTCGATCTGTGCTCGATTTGAAAACGATGTAGACTTCTTAAACCGAATTGTTACTATGGATGAGACTTGGGTACATTTCTACGATCCAGAAACAAAGCAACAATCGATGGAATGGCGACACTCTGGTTCTCCAAGACCTAAGAAGTTTCGTGTCCAAAATCTGCTGGAAAAGTTCTTGCTTCAGTTTTTGGGATTGCCATGGAGTAATCATGATTGATTTTTGGATAAGGGTAGAACAATAACTGGAGATTACTATTCGACATTACTGACCACTCTACGGGAAAATATTAAAGAGAAAAGACGCGAAAGCTATCCAAAGGTGTTTTGTTTTTGCAGGACAACGCCCCTGCACACAAATCTCATGTTGCCATGCAAAAATTCGTGATTTAGGGTGAATTACTAGAACACCCCTTATTCACCCGATTTGGCTCCGTCCGACTATCACCTCTTTCCTCAACTGAAAAAAAGTTTAAAAGGTCGTACATTTTCTTCCAACAAGGAGGTAATAGAAGCTGTGGAGGTCTGGTTTGCAGAGCAAGAAGAAACATTTTTTTGAAAGGTCTAGGGACGTTGCAGGTTCGCTGTAATAAATGTATTCAATTAAGAGGAGAATATGTTGAGTAATAAAATATTTTGACATTGAAATTTTGTTTGGTTCTATAGTAGGCTAAGAATTTTTCAATATATCCTCGTATACTCTAAAAAACAACAATATTTTTTGTACCTCATTGCATGGAACACCACAGACACAAACAAAATACAAAAAAAAGTAAAATCGGGAAGATATTCTGCAAAATGTTCTCTAACAGTCTTTCAAACTTTATGAACACAAAACATCCTCTCTCTAGACGCGTTCTGAAAAAACAAGACGAAAACACAAGAACCTCTTTTGAGGGGGTGTTACAAGTTGTAGCAGTAGCTGCTCCTACAAACCCATATTCTACAAAGCAAAATGGCAGAAGAGTAAAGAAAAGGTAAACTGCTAAAGATGATGACTTGTTTAAAACGGCAAGATTAAGATTATAACCTTGGCAATAAGTTGATTGGACTTTAACAACTTTTAGGTAATTCAAGACACAAGAGTGAAAAGGCAAATTCAAAATACAAAGAAATTTTGAGCAATAAAGGTATAACTCTTTAGAGCAAGCTTTAAAATGCGATATATTCTAAGAAGACCGACACTGTTGAGCAGTTATGTAATGGAGACCATTCCTCTTTTTATGTTACGTTTTCGTTTAGGTTTGTGTTGTAAACCAATAACATGTTCGCTTTATGTTGTTTTGAATAAATGAACAGTACTTTACCCAAAGCTATAAAATTTCTTTTAATCTCTATTTTATATAAAAAATAAATGTGGCTTTTGAAAGACCTACACCCATGCTATTAAACTCTCCAAAAAAAATTATGCATAATTATGTCAGAAATTGTCGCAAGTTGCATCTGCGATTTACCAAGGTGCTTGTGTAAAAATACTCAATGTCAGTGAGGTAATCCTTGAAAATACTTGGAAAGTGTAGTGGGTGTAGTAAACGAGAAGCATTGATCATTTTGAACATATATTTTGAGAAAATTTTAGAAGAAAATCCGTTTTTGTAGAAATTCCATTAACCTGTAATTACAACAAAATTAATTTGGGAAAACCGCGAATAACATGCTTAGAGGAAGCGATATCCCTCAAAACAAGTTTTCTTAAAACATTAGGCTCTAAACAATTATATGTAATACATCGTTGAATTGGTTGTCCTTTGTATGCGACCATATAAATAATAATAATAATAATAATAATATTTATTAACTCCTTTGACATACAATAGTATTGGAGACGTCAACAATATAACAACATAATACAATGTAAATATACGTAATATAAAATATAAAAATAAAATTTATATATGTTATAAATATAGAAGTAGTCGTGTAAATTACTTTAAAACATCTAATTATATAATTCTATTATTAAAAAGTCATCTAATGAATAAAAACTATGTTCCATTAGAAACTTGTTTACCTTCTGGTTAATATTACAGGTATTTACTATTTTTAATATGATTGGGTAAGTGATTATAAATTTTCACACCTATGCAATCCGGCGCTGTCAATGATATTTTGTATTTTCTATATGGTAATTTGAGTTCTTTTTTTTTCTTGTTTGTCTACTCATGTACATCAAACCTTGTTACAAATCTGCTTTTATTTTTAAAATGTAATTGCTCAGTTCAAGAATCACCAAACATGGAAGTGGTAGAATTCTATATTCTATAAAGATGTTTCTGCAAGTTTGTGAAGGGGAACTCCGCAATACACCTTATCACACGTTTCTGAGCTAGAAAGACATTTATTGCACTGGAAGAAGTGCCCCACAGACAGAGTCCGTATCTAAGTCTAGACTCGATAATCGCATTGTATACCATGATTAGCTGACGTTGCCCAAAAACCGATCTTAAATTCCTAAATAGAAATGTTAAAGAATTTATTTTCGATACCAACTCACTACAATGTTTATTAAAGTTTAGATGTTTATCGAAATAAACTCCAAGAAATTTTGTATTCTCTACATTTGACACGCTAGAAGAACTAATATTGACATCTAGTTTCTTGCACTCTTTTTGTCTATTATGAAATTGTATGAGAGCTGTCTTTGATGTATTTAGAAATAATTTATGAGAAGAAAACAATGAACCTATTTTATCCGCAACTGTGTTAATTTTAAATGGAAGAGTATCTAGGTTTTTATCTGATATGTTTACTGATGTATCATCAGCGTAGAAGATCATTGAGGCTTCTAAATGTGCAAGATTTAGATTGTTAAGAAATAGCACAAACAGGAAGGGGCCAGTACTGACCCTTGTGGCACTCCTATGTTTACAGTCAAAGTGTCTGAATTTACTGTGGTACATATGTTATCTTTAACATGTTTTATAGATACGTATTGCTTCCGGTTTCTTTAAAAGGAATCTACCCAACGTAGAGGTAATCCTCTAATTCCGTTTTTATACAGAACTTGTTTTAAGAGCAAATGGGTCCACACAGTCGAAAGCTTTGGAAAGGTCGCAAAAATTGTTACTGGAATTCACCACACTCAATTGCCTCAATAATTTTTAGGTATAGCTCCATCATAGCGGTAAGAGTAGATCGGCCTGATTGATAACCGTGTTGGTTGTCATTTAAGATGGCGAATTTTTGGACAAATTTTGTTAGACGTTCTAAGAAACAGTATTCAAATATTCTTGAGAAAGTGCTACTTATAGTAATTGGTCTATAATTATTATGGTTGAATGAATCCCTTTTTAGGTACAGGTATTATTTTTACCTATTTTCAACCTTGACGGAAATTGCCCATTTAAGAAAGATAAGTTTATTAGAAATACTAATTGGTCGATAATTTCCGGTAGAATTTGTTTAATTAGAAAATTAGGCACTTCATCAGGCCCAGATGATGTTTTGTTATTCAATCGTTTGCTTAATAGAGTTATCAGCTCGCTAGAACAAAATGGAAGAAGAAACATTGTTGGACGATTTGGCCTTTAGAATTATTTTCATGACCATTTTTACTAGCAGGAATCAAGTTGGTAATTTCAGAGGAGCATTTCGAAAAAATTATTTAAATTGTTTGATACAGTTTTTGGGCAGTTTTGGGTAATACCATCAATTTTAAGGTTAATATTGTTGTGAATTTGAGATTTTTTGTTAATTGATTGACAACTTTCCAGGCAGCTTTCGTGCAATTATTTGATTTTTCTATGACGTTTTGAAAGTGCTTAGATTTTGTTGATTGTAATAACATAAAATGCTTATTTTTAGCTTTTGATATAAATGTTCTAAGCATGTAAATTGTCTTCTCATGTGATGTAGTTCTTTTTAGTTTCTACTACTTTTTAATATTTTCATTCACCCAACTCTTATTTCTATCTGGTTTTGTACAGTTTTCGTAGAGGAAAATAGGTGTCAAAATAATTTAAAACGTATCATGAAACATTATAAAAGCTTCTTCAAGATGTGATAACCTGTATAAATCAGACCAATCATGCAATGCGATTGCTGATTTAAAGTCATGAATGGATTCCGTACCAAAGTACCTTTTAAAATACGTGATATTTTTGTTTGGCGGATCTGGATTAATATTTAAATTTACTAAAATAGTTCTATGATCAGAGATAGAGTTATCAATTACACAAGCGATCTGTGTAGTTGTATTAAAATTGATGAAAACATGATCTATTGTTTTAACAGATGTAATTGTTACTCTAGTTGGCCATTTAATAACTGGAATCAAGTTAAACGACCTTAATAGTTGACCGAGATTATTAAATTCTTTTGTATGATTATAAGAATCGACATTCATATCCCACTAACCCAATCTAATATTTGGTTTTATATATGTAGAACTTCTAGCATATTTCTACGAAAAATATCAAACAACCATTTGGTGATCGATAACAGTTAATAATTAGATAAAGATTATCTTCAATTTACAACTTAATGCACAGAATTCGCGTGTAGCTCCATACAATAATCTTCGAGGTCAATTTTGTTTACATTAACGTTATTTCTAGAGTAAATGGCAACGCCACCTTTTTTAAGGTTGGTCTGCAGTACGATGCACTTAAATTATAATTGCTTATTTGTAGGAAGTCTACATTGTCGCTTCTGGCATTAATTTCGCTTAAACACAAAAATACAAATTGTCATTTTCACAAACCTCGGCTTCCAACTGATTTATTTTATTGGTAGTCAAACAATTTACGTTTAATACCAGAATGTTAGAATTAAACACTAGGTTTTCGGGTTGATTTTCTTCCTGGGCTCGAAAAACGTTGGACACATGTACCGTGTGGCCACAATCCTGGATCCATAGCTTTGTGAAAATTTTCTTCGGATAGCGTTACTTTAAATGATGCATACTGTTCTGGATGCTTGGCTTGTAGAGTTTCACAGACCACTTCAGGAAAACTGTCCTTCAGGTAGGTAGTTAAATCTTCCTTTGTGGTTTCTGGACTGACACGGTAGATATGTAGGATTTATTGATTTCGGTACTCCTTGTAAACCTTTCACTTTTTGATTACTGCCTGTAACTAATAATCTTTTTGTTTTGTAATTAATACACTATTTTGTGTATTGGAAACCATTTCCACAGAAGGATTACTTTGTCGTTTCGCAGTTTTATTTAAATTAAGATTAAGATGACCGCTCGTTTTAATTGAGTTTTAATTGAGTTTCTGCATTGGTGATAGCTTTAGATACGTCCTTAGAACTTATAAATAATTCGTTTTTATTATTTCTATCGTTTTTTTTATTTGGTTTGCCAACGTTATCTATAACCTTGTTTGGTGCGTTCAACTCACAATTTTAGTATCATACATGAAAATTTAGTTGTTTGTTTAAAATATCAACCTTTTCGCGTAATCGCGTAGATTTCGTCCTTTGTTTGAATATACTGAAAGATACGTGCATTCATTTTTCCATCCAGATTTGTCATTGCTTCCACCGTATCAAGAACTCGGTGTCAACGTTACTTGCGATTTCGTCCGCTTTTTCACAGCAGATAATAATGTAATCAGAAATAAATTTAATATTCGTACAAGCTTTTGCACAACTTAGGTGGTACACATTGCAACAATTTTCCATTTAACACTATTAACAACATTTTTATTGCACTTTTTTACAGAGCTCGTGCGTGTGCCTGTGAATTGGCGGCCATTACAAACTGACAAATAAAGTTGTTGATGGTTTCTTCGAAATGACAATGGAAAAATACTTTTGGATTTTTAACACTTTAAAATAAACGCAAAAAATACGAAAAATAAAAATCCAAAATTTTTTTTGTTAAATCTCGAAAATGAGAAACATTAAATTTATTTAAACTCCCGGTATATATACTCTAATTCCCTAACTTTTTGTAATTTTAGTGGCCTTGTATCTTTTACAGTTTTCAAGATTCCCATGCTGTTTATCCTTATCTTGGACACAGTATACAGTGTGTCCAAGGTAAGGATGAATTTCAATATGGGGATCTCGGAAACCGCAAGAGATACAGAGTCAATTAAATTTGGAAAAAGTTGCCCACTCGAGGAGTCGACATTTTGCTGTTGAGAAATTCGGTGAGTTCGGCTTACTTTCGAAGATATTCGAAAAAAAACCGAAATTGTGGCATTTCGTTTTTATTATATTCTAAAGTTATTCAAACAATTACCAAAAAACTAAATGCACTTTGTCATTGCCACTCTTTCTGCTCTACAAGATGGTGTTCACAAATTTTTACTACAACGTTTCATTTCAAAGAAACCATCATCAACTTTATTTTTTCTTATGGCACTCAAAAATAGTACAATTTGTATAAGAAAGCATTTTTCATTAAAAATTCAACGATGTACTACACAATATGGTTATTCTTGATTTTATTGAGAAAAAATAACGTTTTATTAAATATCTAATCTTTTTGGTCTAGTGTGCGGTGAATGAAACCATGGCAACGAAAAAATGAAGTTGATATGCTGTCTTGCTACATTACATGCCGGAGAAATTCTGTAGAAGCTTGTGTTTGATGAAATACTCGGAACGGAGGCAACCAAAAAAGTCCATATTTAGGCATTTAGTGTTCAATCTAAAAGAATGCGGTTTATTTAAGCAACCCGTACTGTCCCGCCAAAAACCTTTGAGCGCAGCAACATTTTCTGTTTGCCGCAATTATTTCAACGCACACTACATCAAAAAGATTTGAAATTTGCGTGTGCCATTGTAAAATATGACCTACACTGAAAAACGTTGCTAAACTGATACTACTATGTCAATCGAATTGATTCTGTCAGAACTAACAATGGACTTCATTTTTTCGCTGCCATGGTTTCATTCAGCGCACACTAGAACAAAAAGATTAGAAATTTACTGAAACGTTATTTTTCTCAATAAAATCACGAGTAACCATATTGTGTAGCATATCGTTGAATTTGTAATAAAAAATGCTTTCTTATACGGAGTGTACTTTTTTTTATTGTCATAAGATAAAATAAAGTTGATGATGGTTTCTTCGAAACAAAACGTTATAATAAAAATTCGTAAACGCCATCTTGTAGAGCAGAATAAGTGGCAATGACAAAGTGCATTCAGTTTTTTGGTAACTGTTTGAATAACTGCAGAATATAATAAAAACGAAATAGCACATTTTGGTTTTTTTTAAATATCTCAGGAAGTAAGCCGAACTCAACAGAATTTCTCAACAGCAAAACGTCGATCCCACGAGTAGGCAACTTTTTCCAAATTTAACCGAGATCTCCATGCTGTTCATCCTTATCTTGGACACACTGTATACAGGGTTTTCAAACTTAAGTTGGCACTATTGCTAACTTTGTTATTATTAGAGCTACAGGGTCGGTTAAATGGGTAAACTAGTAGCATCACTATGGTGAAAACAGAATAAAAATCGAACATCGCGTTCGCGAGTTATGTCAAATTGTTCCATTTTTTCAAATGAGACACCCTGTATACAATATATTGAATACTGAATAAAAAGTGTCGTATTATTTTTTATCCTAAAGTTAAAATGACAGAGCTATTGATGATTTTTCGAATAAATTTAAAGTGACTGTTTTATCAGGTTAAATGTCAATAAAGTTTCATGGTAAACAGTTTAAGTCACTCTTTAAAGCTCAAAATGCTTGGACCAAGACGGTGACGTTTTTGAGCATCTAATTTGAATTTTTCTTTTAATGTTCACAGAATAAATTAAAATAAACCATATCCTTTCGCTTTATGGATATTCCACTTTTTTCATTTCATTTACCACTTCTGCTGGATATATCCACCGTGAATTTTCTATGTTAATCTATCCAAATCACGAAATAATTTTTTTAAGTGCCTGCCGTGAACAAGATTCAAACCGCCTCGACCAACGGTTTTCCGACTAGTAAACTTGACTACATTCTTGGCATTACTACTCGACCACCCGCGGGTCTGATATTCTTCCTACATTCTACTTAATGGTAAGGCAAAGTTATAATTAACACCGCCACCTAAATCAATTTGAAAAATCATCAATAGCTCTGTCATTTTTGACTTTAGGATAAAAAATAATGGAAAACTTTTTGTTCAGTATTCAATTTTCTATCGATTGAGAATATTGTATGCAGGGTGTCCCATTTGCAAAAATGGAACAATTTGACATAACTCGCGAACGCGATGTTTGATTTTTATTCTGTTTCCACCATAGTGATGAGGGAATCAAATGCTACTAGTTTGCCCTGTACCATGTAGCTCTAATAATAACAAAGTTAGCAATAGTGCCGACTTAAGTTTGAAAACCCTGTATAGTTCCGGTGAAAATTCGAATTAGAGAAATACTGAAGCTTGGAACGTGCTTTATCTTTGTTCGAATCACGGATAAAATCGAGTTACACAAATTCGACTTATGGAGACAAAAATACATAGAAAACCTATCGAAAGTTCAATATTTGTGGAATATCTTTGTGTTAGAGAATTATTCGAGTTATATGTATGAGTTCTAGTTAGGGAGTTTCCACTGTACTATTGCATTAGTGTGAATTAATACAAAGAAGTTATACTAGAGATTTTAGATGTTATTTGAAAAAAAGTTAACAAGCGCTAAAAAACTTTTATTGTCAATGATTCAATTTCATGTGTAACCCTCAGTAAAAAACAAATTAAGTGTAATTACCTAAAAACAACGTTCAGGAACTCGTAGTTTATCATCGAACTATCTAGTTTAGATGGTTTTCTATTTGGAATCATCGAGTTTTATAGCTTAGATAATCGTTACGTTTGTCGATAAATTTTAGACGACCAGTTTCTAATTCTCATTTATGAGCCGTTTTCAAAAAACTCGGATTTTCAGGCAAAGCGTTTAATAGAAATAATGTTAAAAAATTGGTTTTAGGTTCATCAATCATGCATTAACTAACTACAAAGATGTGACTTAAACTGTTGGTTCTAGCAAAGGTTCTAGTCTGATTAAGAGCGCAACTCATTTCTAGGCAAACGATCAATATCTTCTCTGATATGTTATGCTTTGACATTCATTAGTCTTTCTTTTAATTTTCTTTTCCACAAAATCTATTTCTATTTTCTAAGTTGATAATTTTTGTTCGGTATTAAAAGCGAAAGAATATGAGTCGTAAGCATTAATTATTATTAACGAATAGCTGATATATGACATTAACAATAAACTAGTCAGACGCAGCAAAACAAAAGGACGTAGTTAATATATCACAAAATACACATCTGTTCCATGAAATATCATAAACAAATGTTATGTGAAATCCCGACCCTAATTAATTTCAGGAAAAGGGGTTTACGTTCCAAATTCACTTCATTTCCTTTAATTTAACCACATTTTCGATATCGAAAAGCATTAAGCTTTTGTTTATAAATATCAATAGGTACATTTGTTAATAGGGATCTAACATCCACGATAGATAAAAGACGATTTATTAGTGAGGGAAGGCCCTCGTTAAGCGTCCGGTAATTGAACAAAGGGATGGAAATTTGCAGAACAATTGTCATTTACTGTATTCAATGCTATATTCAAACTCAGTATTTGTACCAGGTAATGATAATGTTTCTGATTACATTTCTAAAATTAACCCTCCTATTGTGTGCGCGCGGTCTCCAAAAAAAAACCCTTTCATTTTACTAAGTTTTAACTCAAGAACGGTAATTAGCGCGAGGTACATATTAATTTTTTCCAACCCTTAATGATAATACAATAAATTAATTTTAAAAGAGGCTTTACTTATCTGCAAAAGCATTCGCTACATGTAATTACTCTTAATTACCTCCAAAATTGATATAAATCACTTAAATTACCGTCTGGTCGTAAATGAAGGTAATATTAAAAGCATTTCTTTGCATTTAATTTTGCACAACAAAAACCCTACTGAGAAACAAATATTAAATTGCCCCTAATTGCTTCTTTAGATTTAAAGTACGAAAAAAATCGTTGACGCGAATATTCAATTCGGAGCTTTTGTTATACGCCAAAACCACCGACCATTTCAATTTCTGTCGATGTTTTGTTAAGAAATTATTTATTACAGTAATTATTACTTAATGAGAATACTGCAGTGGGTAGCAGTTGTTTTAAATTAAGATTACTGTTTAATCCTGTAAATTAGACCGAAGAGAAATGGAATCAATTTAACACTAATGCTTACCGGCTACAAACATTTTTTATTGTCTTTGCGGTAAAGGATGTAATTTGGAAAAAGAAAGATGTTAGAAGGAATACTGATTTATTTTAATTTACAACGGATTTAGTAATCTACACAAAACAATGTTGGAAAATTAAATTCAAAATTTAGGGCAATCGTGAAAGTACGTAGCTGCTTGCTTAATTGAATATACATAAGTTTACCCATAAAGAAAAACATAAAGCAAATACCAGTTATTTTCACATTTCTATCCAACATTAATATTTTTTAATTAATTTTTATAAGATTAAAACGTTATTTTAAAGTTTAAAGTATTTACGTCGTTAAAAAGAAATCAAATTATGTCTCATATATTAGTACTATATAAATTTCTTATCGTCTAGTTTTGTTTCCATTCCGAAATATTTTTAGCTCCAAACATCTTCCATTGAGGTGAGGTCCATATTGGTTAAAGCTGAAATTTTGCACATTTTTAATTACGTATGCCCGAGTTTCAGCGATTATTTCTCGGTTATCGCTTGGTCGATTTTATTGATCATGCCATAAACGTAGAGTTTGTAGGTAGTATATTTCAGTATTGTCAATACTAATTTTTGGATCGTTAACAAATAAAGGGTGTAATTCTGTTCTTGAGTGAAATTATGACTTCATATTTTAATAATAAATTACCAACAAAAAAGGAAATGGTTACCGAAACATCAAGGTTCAAACTTGAGTTTGCATCGACAATATACGAAATGCTTTCAAAGTAAATGTCAAAAAAATGCGAATTTTTAATGAGTTATCAACCAATTAATTCCTTTTATTTATTCTTTGTAATAATATACATAACTAAAAGATTGATTTCTTACAAATTAAAACCAAACTCTATATATATATATATAACTCCCTTTCCCTTTTCTTAATTCCAAAAACTAAACAATACAAAAAATTTATCCCCATATTAATAATACCAAAAATTTTCTTAAATTACACTTTACATATATATTTCTCTTTTTTTTCTCATTTTTTCTCTTTTCCTTATCACTTCTTTCATCCATTCTATTCCCGGTCCATTCTCTCCTAATAGTATCCTTTCCTCTCTCTCTCTCTCTCTCGGACCGCAGTTCCACACAATTTTCTTTTAAATGTTCGATATTCCCCCACATCCTACATATTCTCTCCTCATCATTCCTCCAGTACATATTTTCTCTTTTCTCATTCCCGCATCTAAACCTCTTTTATACTTCTTTTCCCTCTCAGATATCCTGGTATTACTTCCGTACTTAACTCCTTGTACTTTATATTGTATCGTATCTTCCCTTCTATCTTCGCACTACTTTCTTTGTATCTGTATATCTTTATCTATACTTATCACTTCCTTTTTCATTCTTCTCCCCTCCCTTTTTAATGTTTATCTCCTCTCGAGTACCCTTTATTTTTAAACACCATTATTTTAGTTTTTCCACATTTGCTTCCAGCTTTTTTTTATTAAATATTTTCTCACTACCTCCATCACTCTCTCATTCCCATCTGATTTTTGCAATTATAACGACATCTTCCGCGTACGCTAACACCCACACTTTTTCTTCCCGATCACTATTTCTCCTGTTTGCTTTTTTTATCACCTTTCCTAAATCACTAATATAATATATTGCAAACAAACTTGGACTTAATGTACACTCCTGTCTAAGCCACTTAGTTACCCAAAACTTTCTTTCTATTCTCCCCTCTACTCTAGTTTTACATCTTGTTTCTTTCTACAGTTCTTCTATTCCTGCTACCAAATCTTCGCCTACCCTCTTCTGCCTCATCACTTTCCACAACAGCTCTCTATCCACATTGTCAAACGCTGCTTAATATATAAAAATAAGGCACACATTTTTCCTGCGTCCTTTATTACCTCTTTATTAACCGTGTGCTTTAAGATATAAATATTGTCTATTGTATCTCTGTCTTTACGAAAGCCTGCCTGCCAATCTAGTATTAACTTTCTCTCTTCTATTTCCTTTTCAATCGACTTCTTAATATTTCTCCATATATTTTGTACCCTACAATTATGAGACTTACCCCCCTACAGTTTTTAATTTGCTTTTTATCCCTTCCTTTATATATTGGGCATGTTATTGCCTCTTTCCATTTTCCACAAACTTCTCTTCCCTTCAGTATATTTTAAACACCTTCCTTATTCTTTCTTTCATCTTATCACTTATATATTTCCACTGCTCCCCTTGGGTTTCATCAGTACCTTCGGTTTTACCTATTTTTACTTACTTTTACTTACTTAATGCTTGCTCTAACTCCTCCTTTTTATATCTTCACATCTTAATTTTTCTTCTTGTTTCCTATCTCCTACAATTGTTGGCTTCTTCCTTTGTCCTTCTAGTAATCTTTTACAACGTTCTTCACATTTTTCTCTACCTATCTCTTTTTCTGACTTTTTAAACTTTCTTCTCCTTCTGCTAATGAACTTCAATACTTGACTTTCACTCTTTATTTTTCCTATCTTTTCCTCCAAATCCTTTTTGTAGCTCTTTTTCTCCGTTTACACCCTTCTTTGAAACTTTTTTTAGCTTTTGTATTCTTCTAACTCTATCTTCCCTTTTTCTATTTTCTTCTTCCTCTTCTCATCTCCTTCCACCCATATCTTTCCAAATCCTATTTTGACTCTCTCTGCTTCTTGCTGTAACATTTTGCCTCCTGTTTTATTCTTATTTGTATCTCTCTTTCTTCAATGTCATATCTTCATCTACGTAAATTTTAGTTCCTATCAATTTTCGTTTATTCCTTAATACTTTTATTTTATCTTCCACATTACTCATTTTAACCAATATAACTATTTTTTTATGTCTACCGCTTTTTTCCGCTCTTACTTCCAATCCCATCTTTTCTTTTATCATTTCTTCTACTTGTTTTTGCATCTCTTTTTTGTCTCCTTTTACTTCCACCCCTCTCTCTATTACATTTTTTCTTCGTTTCTCTTTTTCTAAAATCTTCACTCTTTTCTCTAACTTATCCACTTTATCTTCTAATTTCTTACATTTCTCTTGTAGTTTTTCATTCAATTTCTTCAACTCCTGCCTCACTTCTCTTATTTCATCATTTCTTTCTCTAAACGTATACCATTTTCTGGCGACCGTGACAATTTTTTACTTTTTCTAATATACTATACACATCCTCCTCCGTCCTTCTTTTCTTGATTAATGGCTACTTGTTCACACAGACACGCTCATTGAGATCCTCTGTAAGCTTCATCAATTTGTATTTAGAAAAATATATACATATACGTAGATGGTCTCATACGCTCAGAATTTGCTCTATATTTCAAGTCAAACAGGATTTCTTGAATTTGCATACAATCATTTCAATGCCGAGACACAATCGAGCATCAATTGTTCATCTGTATCATGCTGTTGTGTTACTATGTCTATTAGCTGTTCATATGTATAGCCGTGTTTTGCATTTTTCTTTGTTCTATTTGAAATGGTGGTGGATTTTGCAGAACTGTGCAAAAGTAGCAAAATTACCAAACTGTTATTCACTACAGACTGCTCACTTTCCCGTTGAAGGTTCGGAGTACCCATGAGAGTGTGTACTTCTTTAAGGGTATTAGTATTCTATGTATCATGTACCACCGTCGGTTATTGAAAATAACTTTCAAGCGTATTATGAAATTTCCTTTTCTTTTTGCCACCTTTTGTACTACTTTTAGTTTTGTTGCCTCCATGTAATGCTTAATAAAAGCATTACGCAGTGTTTTCCAACGTTTTTAAGATTCTTAATATCAGAAATGAAATAATAACTTACATTAGGTACCTATATTAATAGAGCCCAATAGAAAATAATATTTTTTTATAGATTTTTAGCAACAGGCTTATGCTTTAGATGTTTAGATCAAATACATTCCATTTTTGGTTAGTAGAAACATAACCGCTAACAGAATTGTTAAACACACAGGTATGGTTATAATCACTACAACACCAGAATATAGTATATACAATTTGAGCTAATTTACTTGCAACTGCACGTTTGGAAAATCATGGCTAACTAACGAACGTAGTTTGAAACCATCAAAATCTTCTTTCGACAGAAATATCCACGCCTTTGGTGCTTCTAGCAGATGACGGCGCTATTTCCTAGCAGAAATTTGTAAGACCGATAAAGAATATTTAACCATCGGCTATCAAGAGCACACAGAGTCTCAGAGTCTCTTAGAACGCTTTTAAAATTACTGCACATAAATACTACTTAAACGTATTGAAGTAAATGTTAATTATGTTATTATTATAACTGCATAGTGTTGAACAATTTGCAATTATTTTTTAACTGACAAAAAGGCTTTCGACAATCCATTTCATGTATCAACATGTGATATGGCACGTCGGTACAATAAATTTTTTTTAATAGATCTTACTGCGTAGGAATTTATGTTTGTGGTACGGGAATTTTAAAACCGTAACATCGTCAAACTAGTTAAGAACTTTAAGTTCCCGTTAACTTCGAAGATTAAATTTTTCAAAATACAAATATCCGAAAACTTGTGAAACCAGGAAAAATACCTCTAACTCACTTCAAACTCAAAAAATTTATTTAATTCCGTGACCCATACGTGTGTTACGCATGTAACTAAAAACAATGAGAGCCGATCGTCGACTGACTTAAAAACGCCATAGGTGGCACTCTTATCATTCCCTTGTTACATACCGCGCATGCACTACTAGATGAAGAAACTTCGAACGACATCTCAAAAAATTACAATTGAAAGGATCAAACGGCAAACATTTATTTTATTTCAAGGTGAAGCTGACGAACTGACGTGACTTAGCAAAGCAAGATAAGGAAACTAAATAACTATCACGTACAATACTAAACGAAAACAATTTTGACGTGTAAATGAAATTCAACGTAACTTATATATTCACAATAAAGACTTAGCAATTATTTTAAAAGAGAAAATACCAACGAAGGTTACAAACTAGTTATTTCATTTACAAAAAGATATTGTTGTTTAATATAAAAGGCATTAAAAATAAAGGGAGCAGATACATAGTAGAAGTTTTAAGAGAATGGCGGCTATAGGGCGTAATCCCTTGCGTGCTATCGAATTTAGAAATGGTACCTCAAATTCTAGAGCATTTAATTAACATGAAGATATAATCAGTAAGGAAAATGATTTTTAGTTTGATTCTTAAATTTGGTTCTCTAATACTTGCATTAGATAAGAGATGAGGTACAAGATATTGTTGACATATTCATTATAGACTGAAGTTATTTCCGCAATACACTTCCTCTACTGTTCCAGAATTCCTCAAACAGAAGTGTTTTACAATCTTTAGCGTACTTTCAATTTTATTGTGTGACAATGTACAAACTCTCAATGCTCTAACACCGTGTCTAAAATCATCGTTCTTGAGATAAAATATCTTTCAAAATTGTTCAGGTAATCAATTCTTATAAACATGCAGTTATGAAATTATCTCCCTCCTTCTTAGTGTTCACTTAAAACATGTACCTGTTGATTGCAACCATCCATGGTACTGATTGAAAATCATGGTGATCAGTTATCTTCTAATATCGAGCAAAAGCAATCGAAAGATGATATTACCAAAACTCCTTGCTCATTTTAAAGATGTCTCATGACCGTTTAAAAGAAAGCATACGATTCTTGTGTAAAAGATATACATAATCTGAGGAAGCTTAGCTTTCCTACAATACAGCAATCGACAATTTGAGTCTGGAAGACGCTAGTAATATTTTGCAGCTAAAACTTGCCCCTAGAGTGGTTCTCTGCAAGGTTAGTAAGGTCATACCCTTGTATGTAATAAAGTTTGTTATTCTATCTGCTGAAATAATCTAGACAAGTGACACGTATCAAAAATATGAAATCTTTCACAGGAGTAAAAGTAGTTTATACATATTTAATCCCTACTTCTTGAATTTATATTTTTTAATTTTTTTCGATTTGTTAGATTTTAAGTTTTTGGAGCATGTTGCAACTCTTTATCAAGAACTTTTTTCAAACAAAAAAGATTAAAAGTTTTTCACTAAGAGTTCCAACTTAAGTAGAACTTACACTGTAAAGACAGGCTTTGTTGCGTAATGTTTTGTCCAACGTAACTGTGTAGTTCAGAAATCTCAATAATAAACGATAAAAGAAAATTCTATTGATTTAATATAGCAAAAAAATATCAAACAAAAACAACAATAATTCTGGAGTGTAAACCAGTTAATATAAAGAAATTAAAAGGTACGATGCAGTATAACCTCGACCACATTTATAGATAACAGTATTTTTATGTACAATATTAAAGTAAATTATTAAATTGTTGCACCCGATCGGTTCGAACTTTTCTTCGCAATTCACAAATAAAATCAAATAAATTATAATATAACATTCGTTGTGCAGAATAATGTAAAAAAATCATTACTAAAACTAAAAAAATGGCCCGTTGAGGCTTGCTCATCTGTTCTGTTCCGAAATTGGTAGTGTCCGATGATCCTCAAATGCTGTAGATGACGCAGATTGGAAAATTTTAAGCGGCTACCAAGCTGTGCTGCGTGATTATCTGATATCAGCGTAATTGTAATGGTACCAATTCAAAACTAAAATTTCCAACGTGTAACTATCGCAATTCAAAAAAAAAAGGAAGAAAACAAGCTCATTAACAAAGAAGAGATGATATTCTTCTTATCCGGTAATTACCGAATGAAAATTGAACGTAAACGTTCGTTTCAGTAGCACAAATATATGATTAAATCCGAAACTTCGGTTTGCATTAATTAAACCTTGCAAAATTAAAATCACAAAATGGCATAAATACACTCTTGCTTTTGCAACGAAAACGGGCAGATAAGTAAGTAAATCGTTCGAAATTTGGCCGTGAAGGCCATCCTTTTGAAAAGATTATTGTTAAATACAGGTACGGATTAATAATATTTAAATGGGATAAATTGCGACTACGGTAAAATTTATTATAACAAATTCTCCTCCAACAAAAAAAAATTTCCCAAATTTTTTCAAACAAAAAATTATAAACTACAATTCAATGAGCAATATACAAAATCATGGCCAACGTCAACATAAACAAACCGAATGAATTTCAAATTTTATTACAAATCCGGAGGATGAGCCTTCAAATCTTTTACATGCCACATTCCCCGCTCATTTCCTTTTTATCCATCAACAAATACACATTTTCCCTAATACTGTTTTGATTTGAAAAGGACCAACAAATTTTGCGCGAGTTTAGCTGCAAAATTCTTCCCAGCATCCGACAAAACCATATTCCTTCTCCACACTTCCTGTCCTTCAACAAAGCGTTCATCTCGCTTCCTCAAATCATAACGTTGTTTCGATTGATGATAAGCTTTGTCTAGACGATTCCACACAAAAAAATATATTTTTATTCAATTGAGAATTTTATCTTTTTTTTACTAATTTTTCTAATCGAATTTCTCAAAATTTAAAGGGGCTGTACCCGGTTACTTCATGTTTTTACGAACGTATACACAAGCGACTTGTGGTAAATACTTAAGTGTTGTGTTTTTACATATGATGCCAACATCGTCTTGATCACTCTGTTAATCCTTTCAGTGGGTTCGCTTGTGGAGAATATAAGGGTAAAAATTGGTTGTACATTGTATTTTTCCAAAAGATACTTAAATTCTTTCGAACGAAATTGAACTCCGTTATCCACAATTATGTAATCTGAACTCCATATGTCAAAATACAGATTCCTCAACGTGCTTACATATATTTATTGCCGTGGCCGTTCGCATAGGAATAATCACAGGATATTTGGTAAAAGTGTCCGCTACAAATATATACCTATAACCATGCAATGAAGATGGTAATGGTCTATAATGTCTGCACATATTAATTGCCATGGTTTGCTTACCCGGGGATGCCTTCCCATTTTTCCAGCAGCAGCCCTTTGTAACGGTTTATGCGCAATACAAACTGTACACCTTCGCATAACGCAATACATCGCTACGCATTTTTTTAAAAATATTTATTAGCAATACGGTGAAACGTTTTAAAATATACGTATAATAAACTTTTCTACTTTTTTTTGGAACCACTATTTTCCAATTTTTGTCATCCGACAACCGAGGGTCTTAGATTGTATGTGTTTAAATAAACTCCGTTGTCAATTCTCCTTAGCAAACTTTAGGATTTACCTCTATTTTGTCGATCATTTTGTAATCCATTTATCTTTGGAAATCTTCACTGTATTGATTTTATTGTTTTGGTTTTTTTCTTTTATGTGTCTACTTAAGCAATCGGGTACCATGAAACTTCCCTTTCCGATGGATAATGTCAAAATCAAATGGCTGCAGACAGGGAGTGCCCACCTTGCTAAACGTCCGGAAGGGTCCATAATTTTATACAACCACAACAAAGAATGGTGGTCCGTGATAACTGTAAAATGCTACACCATCAACATTTCCACGGTTTTAATTTTCACATCAAACTCGCATCATGTTTTAATACAAAATGGTTTCAAGAAATTTGGTTTACGTGAATATAGGCGCTGACGTCAAACAAGTTTTTAATTTTCCATAGCAGCGATTTATCGCACTCCTCACGGTCAAAATAAACGGATGGTTCTTCTTTAGTAACCGGGTAAAGGGATTAGTTATTTCGAAGTGATTCGCCGGAATAAACCTCCTGTACAAGGAGACCATTCAAAAAATCTTCTGACATCTTTAACGCATTTCGGCCTTGGAATGCTTGGTACGACCTTGACCTTCTCCAGGGTCCACGTTTAATCCATTTTTGTTTTACTAACATAACCAGATACTTCAGCTCTCGACGACAAAATTCACTCTTGTCTTTATTGTTAGTCACCAGCAGAAATTAATCGATTAAGCACCTCCTGCAAAATTTCTGAGATGCTTTTGAAAGTACTTGTACATACCACCACATCGTCAAATAAGAAAACTTACGTACGGCACTCCAATTCCGGATTAAAACTTGATCAAGCGTAGTCTTTGCCAACAGAATCCCGATGCACCAAACCCATTGGAACTACTTTAAATTGAAATAATCCTCGACCCGGAACCGTAAAGGCTGTAATTTTTTTTTCTTTTCTCTTCAAGGGTATTTGCCAGTAAGCAGATTTAATATCGATGGATGATAAGTATTTCGCATCTCTTAGTTTATCAAAAATTTCTGCAATAAAAGGTACTGGATAACTGTCTTTTTCTTAATTACTTTATTCACAGCCCTAAAATCTACAACTACTCTTTTCGTCTCATCCTTCTTTGGAACTAATAAAATATTTGAACTCCACGGACTCTTTGATTTTCCACAATATCATTTTGTAATAAATAATCTAAATTCTTGTTTATTTCAGCTAAAATATACGGTGACACTCTGAAATAGTGGTTGTTTAATAGGCGGTACCTTAGTAATTATTTGATGTTCGACTAAATGTGTTCTTCCCATGCCTGGTTTCATTTTATCAAAGGTATATCGTATTAGTTCGTCTAAACACAATTTTTGCTGCATCGCTAAATCTTCTGCTGCACAAATAGAATTGATTTGTTCTGGTTCTGTGCATGAAAAAGTCTAAACATTTTTTTTAGTCTGGAACTGATGCCAAAACCCTAAAAAATTAACCCCTAGAATTAACGTATGTTCTAAACTTGGCACAACTAAAACCTTAATGTTTTCAGTTTTATCTAACAAAGTAACAGGAAGGGTTATAGTTCCTAAACTTTTTTACACATTTCCCCATTTGCTGCAGTACTAGGATGGTGATACCAACGTATCAACCAAAACAGTTTAAACTCTTTACAAATTCCCAACCTTTTCGACCTAAAATAGTTTTAGATGCTCCTGAATCTAAAAGTCCTATCATTTTATGCCCTAATACACTAACATTTAAATAAGGACGCTGGTCTTGCCCTCCATATGTGTCAATATAAAATCTAAAATAGATTTGATGTTTCAGTTCTACTTTTTGTTTTGAGTGCTATTCGGATTTTCAAAAGTAGGAACCAGTGACCGAATGTTCAATGATTCGCGCCGCGTTTCAAAACAACAATCTTTAGTCTTTACATTTTGTTTCCCACACCTGAAACAATGCAAAGTACGAGAGGCCGTACAACCTCTTGCCAAATGATTAGTTGCCTGACAATTATAACAACGTATTTCAGCTAATTTTGTAACAGTTGGTTCCTCTGCGGATAGCGAAAATGTTTCTGAATTTGAGACCTGGCCTACGAAAATTTGAACGCGTTCCGCTATTGTAACGTAAGCCAGATCAGGTTCTAAAACAAAATTACAAACTGCAGGGAGAATGATAAGCTTTCTTTGATGCTTCCGTTTCTTCTATCCGACACGACCTGGAAATTTAATAATTGTTCTTGCGTTTGTACTTCAATCAATGCCATTTTTTTTAAATAATTTGGTGCTACATTTCTAAGAATAATTTGAAGTTTTCTGTTTCCGAAAGTTTATCCGATAATCTTGCAAATAAATTATTCATAATCGCTAAATAAATCCCCATCGAGTTCGTCTTTTCCTTGTGTTCGCTTCACGAATTTTTTCCATTAATTTGTAATAATAATCTGCCGGTTGAAATTGTTTCTTTAACTCTGACTTCAACATTTCCCAAGATACAATTTTTCCTTAACTCCTCTAAACCATATTAAGGCTTTTCCTGTAAAAGATCAATAGACAGATTAAACAATTCATCCTCAGAAATACCTCTAGCGAATCTTAGTTCTTCGACCCGTTGCAAAAATGCTCCAATTGACATATCTCTTGAATGACCTGAAAATGTCAACCCCCACTTGTACACAGGTACTGTTTTTGAATAAAGTCAAGCTTTAGTGATCGAAAATATTTGGTGGTTTTTTTCACCACGATTACAGGGCGTACTAGTGCTTTCCCTTTGATGCTAGTGACTAACAAACTCTACTTCATTCTTATTTCTCTCCCTTTCACTCTTTATCAGATTGATCTACTTCTTCACCATCAGTATCGCTTTGTAGAAAAGATACAGACTCATTTTAACCTGAGATTTTTCCTTTTGCTTTAAAACGGCTTGTAATTTTTTACTCACATCACTAAAAAGCAGATATGATAGCTTACTCGGACTTTCTTTTTCTCTCTTGTCCTTGTTTATTAGTATTCGGTCAACTCAGCCCATAAGATAAGAAAGTCTTGTGTTTAAAACGTGAAAATCTTTTTGAGGAAGTTAATGTAAAAGTCACCCTAAAACTTTGACTTTTTCTTGGCATTCTTTTTATTTCTTTAGAAAAATCCTGCGACTTCTGCCTTGGATAATTTAAGGACGCTCCTAAGTGCTTCTAATTTCAAAAATCTTCCTAAGTCTCTTCGCATAACGCCTTCACAAAATAAATCATTACTAAGATAACTGAAAATTGGCCATTAGGTAGGTATTGCTACTCATCTGTTCTGTTCCGAAATTGTAGTGTCCGATGATAATCGGAAATGTTTGTAGATGACGCAGATTGGAAAATTTTTAAGCGACTGACTAAGCTGTGCTGAGTGATTATCACTGATATCAGCGTAATTGTAATGGTATTCCAACTTCAAAACTAAAATTTCCAACATATTGATATTGTCGGCAATACCACAGAATGAGATGTTCGTGGCATTCAAAAAAACAGGAAGAAAACAAACTCGTCAACAAAAGGAGTAATATTCTTTATCAGTATTACCGAAAGAAAATTGAACGTAAAACAGTTTGTTTCAATACACAAATATAATTGATTAAATCCGAAACTTCGGTTTGCATTAATCTAAACCTTGCAAAATAAAAATCACAAAATAGGCATAAATACACTCTTGCTTTTGCAACGAAAACGAGCAGATAAGTAAATAAATCGTTCGAAATTTGGCCAAAAGGCCATCCACTTTGTAAAATAATATTGTTAAATACAGGTACGGATTAATAATATTTAAATGGGATTAATTGCGACTACGGTAAAAATTTATTGTGTAACAGCTTTGTAAGATTGAGTCATTCTTTTTTATGTGGAAAGTGATCCTCATCTTTACTTTACTTAGTAGACGATCTAAAAGAAGAAAATAATTAGTGCTAAAGATACCGGAACCAAGAATTTCCGGAGAATGCATTAATGGATACAGATATTATTATTATACCTTTATAAAAATTGCAATATTTTTTCAATCAGTGATAAATTAGTGATTTGTAATAGTCAATAACAAAGAAAATCTTTTGTGTTTTTAATAATTCATTAATTAGTACCCTAAATTATGTTTTCGGTCTTTCGTCCATAATCACTGAATTTGCATCACTTGAAAATCGGCCAGAAACAACCCTTTTTTTTGGTATTTCACATTATTCTCCATAACACTAAAATCAGTACAATCTTCATGCTGAAATACCTAAATAATACGTTGCAGAACTCTTTTACATCCTATTTTGAATTTATAGGCCTTTTAAACATGAACAATAAAAAAAACACATATTTTCATATATGCCAAAATGACACCGTGTTGATAGCTGCCAAATGTCAGCACCAACCAAAAATGTTTTGACATACCTATAGTAATATTTGAAAATTTAAATTTCAACTTTGACCATTTGTCGGCCCAAAAAATTGTGTGGTTTCACGTAGCCAGAAACTGTTTTTACGAGTGCTCGGACCATACGGCATATCTGCCCTAAAATTTTATTTCCTTTTGCCTCCTTTCCACCACCACTTCTCCTTCTCTCTTCTTTTTTCTTTTTAAATATTTTCCTACATTTACTCCCAGTTTTTTTTTCTCTTAATATCTCTTCGTCGTTTTATTATATTCTGCATCTTAACCTCTGTTTTTGTGAAGATCACTATATAATCTAAATAATTTTCCTTCTTTGTTTTTTCTGTTTTATCTCTGTTGTATAATAGGTGTGTTCGTTATTCTCTTTTTTTTATATATGTTTGGTTTGGGTTTCGTATATGTTATGTTAATCTTTATTTGTTAGTGGAATGGTTTTGTTGGATTTGTTTTTCTCTTTTTTTTTTGTATTTTTTAATCTTCCTGTAATAATAACTCGTTTTTTGTTTCTCTTTTTTTTTTTTTTTTTTTTCTCTTTTGGTCGCTTTTCGGCTAGTTTTATTTTGATTGGCTTAAGGTTTAATATTATTGTTTATATGTTGTTGCACTTTTACATGACCACCCGTAACAACGACCGATAGACTGTATCTCTTACCGTTCACCTCTCTTGTTTCCCACTTTCACATTTAATGTCTCACCTTTTAACCTTTTAAGTTCAACTGCATTCAATGTAGTTTTACTTTATTAACGTTCTTCACCTGCCAAGTTCAAAGCATTGCTTATTTCAACATGCAATATTGTTTCTTTTTTAATTCAAAGAAAACACTCTTGTGAATCATTCTTCACACATAATTCAAATTTAACATTTAGAAACGCTTCACAAATAAACAACTTAATCTTTTCTTTACTATTAATTCTAATTAAATGAAAGTATTTATTTAAACAAAAATAAACCAAATTTTTCCTTCTTAAATAATATTATAGGTTGGTCTTAGAAAATGTATCTAAATTAAATTACTGTTTAAATAATGATTCGAATAAAACTTAGACTACAAATTTTCCATTTATTTATTTAAAACCAAACTTTTTAGTGCAATGTGTTTCCAAAATATTTTTTCTATTCTAGCCAAATTTAATTAAAATCTAAAAAGCTAACAAACCCATTACAAAACGATACTAATCTAGTTTAAAAATAAAAAACTCCGATCCTTGCCTCAGCGCTTCACATACTTAAGGTACACACAAAATTTGTAAAAAAAAACTATATCTAAGTAGTATGGAGCTAAAAAAGCAGTTTAAATCTCTACAAATGGTGAGAACAAATTTATTGTAGTATTAGTCTTAAGAACCATACTTCGGCCGAATGAACTCTTCGACAAATGTAGAAATTAGTGATACAAAGACAAGTACAGGTCCCATCCCTCCAAAAACGTTTAAGAAACGAGTGTTTAGTGTTGTGATCATTAAACACCATCTCAATGAACGCTATACAGTGAAAAAAAATTGTAAAACAGACCCATCCCTTGATAAATGTTAATGAAACTGAAATTTCAAAATTAATTAACAAAGCAGCCTTCTAAACATACAAATAAAAGCATTAGATAAGCCAAACAATGGATTCCTAAAAGTAATTTTATCGAAAAACAATGCGCCAAATGGAATTTTAGAAAATAAAAAATTTCTAACCTAAAAATGGAAAAATGCAAATAGAGCAGCAATTAGGGGCATATAAGTCCTATAGCAGAAGAATCAGCGTAGTGTTCCGCGTCTTTTAAGGTTAATGACAAGTTAATTAATCGTTATAAAAATTAGTAGTTCCAATAATTAACGCTGAAGTCGCGCAAAATCGTTGGAAATTTTGATAATTTGCAAAACGATCAAGGGGTGCATAGATGAGCTTATAAATAGAACCAACGCAAAAGTCTTTAAGAAGTCGATAAATTAAAGTGACAGAGACCACGTCGCTGTGCATTAAAATTTATAATGAAAATTAATATAAAAACAGTTGGTAGCCGCGAAAAGTGAGGTTACGAAGAAAAAGTAAACATAAAACAAAAAGTGATAAGACTACAATAAATACAATTGGATAAAGCTAAGAGTGAAGCATAATAATTAAATAAACATCAAAATTTAATCAAGTTTTAAATGCTGTTCACCAATTAATTAAAGAAGCCAAGTGAAGGAAGGAAAGGCATACAGAAACTCCAAAAAGGAAAGGATCAAGGAAAGCAACGGATTGAAGAAAGAAAATTAAAGACTTCCTGAAATAATAAGGTTAGATCTTATGATTAACTACAAGTAATATTAAAGCGAAATTCAAATTTGAATAACTATTAATAACGAAAACATTACGCGCGAATGCATGTAACGTAAGTGTGAAAATATTAGAATTTCGGGTGCGCAATTTCAAAAATTCTAGAAGCGCATTAAGTCGTGTTTGCACGTTTATTAAATCTGATGACTTACATTTGAAAAGGTCGTTGAACGCATTGTTTCTTATTATTGTGTATTATCATTTAATAAAATAGAGAAGTGACCGAGTGGCTAGTTGGCATAATAAAATTTGAAACACACAAATAAACAAAAAAATTTAATTAAAACAATTTAATTGATCCACGATAAGAGGCATTCATGATGTTGTGAATACAAATTGGGGCAATTATACAAATACTATAATTAAAATTATAAATTTCAATTACCAAAGCAAACAAAAAAATAAATTAAAGACATCGAAATACTTTTAGAAATAAAATATTATAAAAAGCCCAGTTAATTCATATTAATATATAGCGTTTTTAAGAATAAGTAAGTTATTTTGCCGCTATTTTTCTAATGAATCAATCATGCGTGACATTTCCCCTTTTATAGATAAATTTACAGTTTTATACTGTTTCATAGTTAAAATTCAATTCCTTCCTGAGTTATCCTCTGAGGTCCTCTTATTATAACCACTTAAAATTTATTGTTGACGATTAACCGCCTGATACCTGACTCCGAATTATTCTCTTAGTGACCGCCGGCCGTTTCCAACCAATTTTCTTAAAGTTCTTGCCATATGAAAAGGATCCTGTCTTTAGACTTGATTCTTTACGCAGGCTGTGTAATACGGCACTTAATTTTCATTATATGTTCTTGAACTACAAAGATCTTGTCTTTACATTTGATTCTTTACTCAACCTCCGTAGTACAGCTTCTAATTTCTATAAGATTCACCACGTACGAAAGAATTTGAGGTAGTACATTTGTTTCTAACTTCAAATTCATAATAATAATTTTAAATTCAAGCATAAAACAAAATATGAAATAGGTGCGAATTGTTCATACTCTTCGTTATTATTTACAGTCTGATGTATTCATATGAATAGGTGTTGTTATTACATTTTAAAATGGTGTCATTTTTCAAAATATTAAATTTTTTGTAAAACATACACATTTTCCAGTTTTGTTCGCATGAGTACACTAACATTTATTGATCTCGTCTGATATATGATGTTTACTAGATCCTTCTTGACACAGGCTTCTCTAGCGCCTTGTGATAAATTGCTTTCAAAATATTGTAAGCACAAACTGGTCGCTATTTCCATACTATGATATGTCTCCACATTAACTTTTTTTTCATTATGGAGATTATTCCTTTAAAGAAAAACAATGCACGCTTTCATATTTCTTGTCTAGCTTATGTTAGGGAAAATGAAATATGACTTTCGCGTTTGTGATTTCAGTACAAACGTCATTGTTGCTTTTAAACAAACGCCTATTTATGTGATAAAACTGGAGTAACAACCACGTTGGCTTGTTTGTTTTTAATAACAATGTGTAGTATGTAATCGACCAACTAGTAGTTTCAGTTTCCACTATTTTGTTTGGCTTCTTGTCAAAACGATTACTTAAAAATGTTGAAGTAAAGTTTTCCCGAACTGGGAACACAAAGAGTGGAAAAGTTGCGCTACTGTAAATAAAGAAAATTCAAATTTAGAAAGGATCATGTACAACAACTGCCATATATATAAAATTTAGCTAATGCTTATATTTAGTAGCAGATGTTTTTAAACCCAACAGCAATATAGATGAAACTATACTTTACTATAAGAAAGCTTTATATTTCTTGTTATTTATGGGTAGAGAGAAAGTTTTGACATGAATTACAACTTTTATTAAAGTTTTTATAACGCAACTTTGGTATAAAAACAGACCAGACGTAAAAATATAAGCTTCGAGATTTCAACAAGTAGCACGTTTCGTAACACAACAGCATCAACTATAGAATTATCTATGTCACAAACACCCCGCTTCATTTCTTTTTAACGTTTGCGGTTTCTGAGCCCTCGTCATCGTGGTATCGCGTTTCCTACGGTAGCTCCCTCAGAGGAAAATATGTCACGTACATATCAAAACTTCCCAAGACATGTGATACGATATGTTGTTTTTGAGGAAAAAAAAGAATAAATGTTTTGTCTTGTCAAGTTCAAAATTAATTAGCAAACTGCCTTGTCAGTAGTTGGATGTTGTAGTGAATTTCGAATGCCGCATCGCGAGTTCTTGTTATTTTATATTCAAGTCGATATTTGCTTCTGCTAGACATCGCATTGTCCTCGATGACAGTTACTGTTTCTCGTAGAATATTCTTTTTTTAATATTTCCTGTACGACGGCATTTTGTTTGGTTTTCGAGTCATGTTCTTATCTGACACATTTCACTGTCAAAAACAGCGACACAACCAACAGTCTTTTTCTAACAAATTTAACAATCTTAAGAATCCCTGTCTTACATTTACAATACTTAACTGCTTTGTTCTGTTCAAAGACAGATAGAAGATAGAAACATTAAATATTAATGCTTCTTTTAAAGACAATATATTTTGCATGTACCCAGCGCTTTCAACATATAACTCAGGATTTCTAACATTCTGTTCTATTTTAAATTCTTACATGTGCCACCTTAGAAACTGCAGAATTTGCAGTACGTTTACAAAATGTGTGTGCAGGATTTTTCCAAGTAATACGTGCAGTCACTTAATAAATCATGGATATGTGTTACTAAAATCGATTTAATTTTAGTAATCTATACAGTGTGTCCATTTAGTGTGTAAGCAGGCTTCCCAAATAGACTAAAAGTTACACATTTTAAAAATATTTTCATACACAGGGTGATTCAGAAAAACGTATTTAACCAAAGATGATTTTTAATGGAACACCCTGAATATTTTTGCACTAGGTACATTTATTATTGGCATTACTTCAAAATTTTTAATAGATGTACGGTATCAAAGAAATTAGTGGAAATTATTGTAGAGACAAAAATTAAATTTGTGAGGTCTGAGTACGGTCCTAATAAGAACAATTATCGATGCCCGAAAAATTTTGTTCAAACTTTGGCACCACAAATACCTGTAAACTCAATTTTTTAAATGGAAACCACCATTTTTGATGTCACTAGTGAATTTTACTTCGAAAATCAATGGGAAATTATCTAACATGTCCTATATCTGAAGTACGCAGTTTTTGATTTATTCGATAAAATCCAATTTGTTGTGTAAAGTAGACTACGAGAATTGGAATAACAGGTTTCTTATGTCAATTTTTTTATTGACAACTTTGCCTAAAAGACAGTTTTAGCTTTCAAAGAAGCCTCTATTTATTATATTTTTTTAGCAATTTATCGAAAACTCGGCTCATGTCAAAGCCTCCAGAAACCACTGAAAGAGAGCAAATTATCAATTTCTGGTATTCTAGCTTGACGTTCAAATTCGATTTTAGGAAAAAATGTAGGTGGTTGTTCATTTTGTCGATAGTACTGGGAACTTTCAAAAAGAACTAGTTTGAAAATATAAGAGAATTTAGGGATAAAAAACAATATCTCTAAAAAAATTTATAAAGTGAGCGCCCAACTCGTTAATTTTCTTCTGAATAACTGAATCGAATGTTACATCGAAGATCGGCGATTATATTGACAGATAAAAAAGAGCTGGCATTTTGACGAATTAATCTTCAATACGATGGTTTCAGCCTCTTTAATAATTGTTTGTAAATTTTCTAAAACAACATCTGGAGTATCTGCTAAGAAAACATCGTCCATGTACCAAAAATTAAGCTCTCCATCGGACCACATGGATCACCTTGTTGACAACTTTTGATGGAATTTTGTCTGCATCGAAGAAAAATGTAAAGGTTTACGGTAAATTGTGAAAGTCGGGATGCGAGTCTTTTTCTCGGTTTATCATTCATCAGGTTGAGAACGTATCTGAAAACGGGTAGCGTGTCGGTAGACAAAGCGTACGTACGCTCTTGCCACGCGGGCTAAAGAAACGCGGTAAATCAAATAACGAATATAATTTAAAAAGAAGATAACACAGGAATAAAATACATAATAGGCAAGTAAACTAGTAAACTAATATTAAAAACTGAATTTGTAGGATAAAAGAAATAAACGTGGAAAATTGAGTTGAACTAGTTAATTGATTATTATACGTACGACGAGGAAGTTTGGTTGCCTACAATTACGAGAAAATGTATTAATGAATAATAAAAATTATAGGAACAGAATATCTAGTACTGGTTCAATTGAAGAATTTTTGAAGAGAAAAAGAACGGAAATCAAACAGAAAACAACCGGAAGAGGAAAGATTACAAGAAATTTTCAAAAGAGCAAAGTAACACACCGCTCACCAATAAAACAAATTACAACCGGAAATCAAACAAATATGGAAACGTAATAGCGGCGATTAGAGAGCTCAGAAACGATGTTAAGGAGATGAGGGAAGAATTAAAAATGAGATTACTAAATTAAGGGAAGAAGTAATAGATATAAAACAAGATATGAAAATAAAGAAAAACAATGGGATACCGAGAGAAAAAGGTTACAGGAGCGAATTTTAGAAATTGAAGAAAGTTTGGAAAAAAAGATAGAGTGGCTCGAAAGGATAATATAATTATTAAAAATGTCGAATGGAAAGAAGAAGGACTAAAACAGCAAGTAGAACAGGTTCTGGAACACACATAGGTGTAAAGGTTAGAATAGAAAAAGCATCGCATATTGGGAAAAAAAGGGGAAAAAGAGTGTAGTGGTGGTAAAGATGGATTCATTTGAAGACAAAATTACGGTACTCAAGAATAAATACAAATTAGGAAGAAAACCGATATTTATTGACAACGATCTAACGAAAAAGGAACAAAAGATTCAGGCGGAAATTAGAAAAAAAGCAAGAGAAGAAAAGGAGAAGGGTAAAAATAGGTTATAAATAATTAACGATAAATGGAACAAGATATGAAGCAACAAATGAAGGGAAACTAATACCAAAAAACTAACAGAGAAAACAAATTGATATTTAAAGCGGAAACAGACACGGCACGGACAACATTATACAAAGCAAGAAACGAGAAACTACAATATGGAAAATAGCAACATGGAATATTAATAGTATAAAAGGAAAAGAAATAGAATTAGAGGAAGAATTTGAAAAAATTGGAGTAGATATATTAGGAATAACAGAAACGAAGAAAAAGAGGAAAGGGATAGAAAAATTAAGAAATGAGTCGGTAAAATGATGATGAAATACAAAAGCGATATTAGGAAAATATGGAGAAGCATTTAGAAATAGTAATGGAAGAAGAATGTTAGATTTTTGTATTGTAAATGATTTAATAATAACGAATACACTTTTGCACACAAAGAAATTCATAAATTTCCAAGAGATGAGAAGTAGGAATGAAAGATCTTTAATTGACTATATATTAATAGAAAAAAAAAAGACAGAGGAACGGTAATGGATTCAAGAGTGAAAAGAGGTTTGGAAATTGGTAGCGATCATTATCTGGTAATGGCTAAAATCAGAGAAAATAAACATCAAAAGAAGAAAACGCAGACGAATACAGAAAATAAGGAAATGGTACATTTGAATCAATTAAATATTACAAATTAAGGGACAAACAAGTAGCAGATAAATACGAAGAAACTATAAGCAAGAAACTGGAAGGATACGAAAACCAAATAATGAAGAAAAGTGTTGAAAGCGGATGGAGAATATTTTAAGAACATAGTGATAAATACAGCAGAAGAGATATGCGGGAAAGCAAGGAAGAAAAATTATAAGAAACACACATCATGGTGGACAAAGGAAATTCAAATTCAAATTAAGAAAAAGAATGAAGCATGTTACTTATTGTACAAGACTGGAGAAAATACAAGAAATATAAACAAGAACGAGAAACGACTAAACAACTGGTCAAAATGCGAAAGAAGAACAATGGAAAATTTTGGAAAAATGGAAAAAGATTCAAAAGGAAACCAAAACTATTCTATAGAACATTAAAAACTTTAAGAACAGAGAAAACACTAAACACAAAAATAATAAAAGAAAAAAAACGGGGAAATTATAACAGAAGAAAAAAAATAATGGAAAGATGGAAAGAACACTTTGAAGAATTACTAAATGATCCACAAAAGGAAGAAGATATTGAAAATGTCAAAATAGCAAAAGAGACAGAGGAACAAGAAATAAGGATGGAAGAACTTGAAGAAGTAATAAAAGATCTAAAATACGGGAAAGCGGCTGGGTGCGACAGAATAACGGCGGAAATGATAAAAGTATAGGACAAAAGGCAGAGAAACACTACTAAGTATATACAACAAAGTGTGGATAGATGAAGAAGTACCAAAAGATTGGACGACAGCGTTAATAGTACCAATTCACAAAAAAGGAGATAAAAGAGTGTAATAATTATAGAGGGTAACACTTCTAAGTATATGTATGAAAATTTTAGAAAAATAATAGAAAAAAGATTAGAATGGTAACTGAAGAGACAATGGAAGAAGAACAAAGTGGATTCAGAAGAGGAAAAAGCGCACAGGACCACATATTCACAATAAAACAAATAACAGAGAAAGCAAGAGAAAAAAAAAGGATGATATATTTGGCATTTTTGGATCTAGAGAAAGCGTTTGATGCGGTACCCAGAAGCACAGTGTGTAGGTTGCTAAAAGAAAGACAAGTAAGCACGAAACTTATAAAAATGATCCAAATTATTTAGAAAATCAACCAACAACTCAATTGTGAGAGATAATAAAATATCTAAAACATTCAAAACAAATATAGGATTAAGACAAGGCGGAAGCTTAAGTCCACTGCTGTTTATAATATTTATGGACGAAATAATTAAAAGTGTAAGAAAAAGTGAATAAGATGACAATTGGGTATTTAAAAATGCAAAGAGTCAAGGTATCGGAGGAATATACGCGGATGACGTCGTATTGATAGCGGAAAGTGAAAAAGATTTACAAATAAATTTAAACAGTTGGAATTTAGTACTGAAAGAGAATAGAATGAAAATTAATAAATGTAAAACAAAGGTAATGACAATCGGAGAAGAAAAAGTAAACATGAAAATTGAGATTGAAGGAGAAAGAATTGAACAAGTAAATAACTTCCAATATTTAGGAGAAGTATTGGACAAAAAAAGGAACTGAGGAAGCAAATGTCAACAACCGAATTAAGAAGGCAAATGGACTGTTCTATGCATTAAAAATAATTTTCTGAGTAAGAAGGAAGTTTCAGTGGAAACGAAAACAAAAACATTCAAATCGATTTTTAGACCAATATTAACGTATGGTAGCAAGTCGTGGGTATTGACAGAGCAGCAGAAAAGTAAGATTCAAGCAGTCGAAATGAGAAAAATAAAAGGTATTACAAGAAGAGATAGACTAAGAAACACAGACATAAGAAAGGAACTGGAAGTAGAAAGTACAATAGAATTTATAGAGAAGAAGAAACTGTCGTGGTGGGGTCATCTTGTAAGAATAAACGAAGAAGTACCAGTAAAGCAGATATTGAAGACAAGAATAATGAAAACAGAAAGAGAAAGACCAAAAAAACATGGAATGGAGAAGTGGGAAGAATACTAGAAGAAAAGAAGCAGAGGAGATGGCATGCAATAAGAAAGAATGGAAGAAATTTGTAAATTTAAATATGTAATTATATTAAATGTAATATTTATATCCTACACCAAAAGGTAATAGGATAATCTGATTATATATAATTATTAAAGGATCGACTATGTAACTGCTTTACATACCTGTCGGCAAAAGTTGCTTTCATTTACGTACGTGAACGCTTTCACGAGTCGACACTAGATGTCGAAAAGTTATCGTTTATATATATATTGATGATTTCTACGATACGACACATACACAACAATTATAAGTTTTTTAAAGAAAGACGTTTATAAATTCTTTAATTCTAACTGAAGGCGCAAACGAAAATACAAAAATAATGGACAATTGGTTTGCACATCGTACGTGAATTGAAATAATAGCGTAGAATGAAACGTATCTACTTTTGCTAGCAAATACCCGCATAAAAATTGTGTTTAATTAAAACATTTGCGAAAAATACTGGAAGGTTATTGTCTTTAGGTATGATAACGTTTGCCGCAAATTAATAGGTGTTTAAATTTTACTTATCTGTGTGGTCGTAGTTGGATATTGGATAATGCAGGTACGAGTGACTTCGCCGTTAACCGTAAACCTCGTATCGGACAGATGATACGGAAAACATCGGTTTTATTTCATTTTCTTTTCTTGATCGACGTTGATATTAAAATAAATTTATTTACGAGACAGTGTGAAGACAATCTACAAATCCCATAAAGAAGCCATTGTGTTTGACATACATAAACTGGTTAACAGTGCAATAAAAAAATTTTCCCGTAGAAATTTGTTCTTTATACTCTGAATTTTTTTTAGATTATTTCTGGACTGCTTTTCAAACTTCACATTGATTTTATGGTACTCAACGCTCCTTGCCGCAGTCAACGAAACGTACTTATCACTTGTTTGGTGTGCTTATCTACCAAAAGCAATAGTCCATCCTTTTTTTTAGAAATTTGTGTTATACAGACGTTTTAAAGGTGTTCCTCTAGGTAAATTGTTCTTTTAAACAAACCCTTAAAATGTTTTAATTAATCAAAGGTATGTTCTTCTGAGGTAACAATAAATATATTTTAGATAATAATTTGATATTTGGGAGCTCATTATCTTGTTCACGTTTGACTAATGCCGTATTACGTATTCTTGCGATCCACTCTACGACATAAGAGCTACAGATAGGTTTCTGAACGGCTTTATCAGTATTAAACTTTTTTTTATATACATACTTCCACAACAAACCTGCAACAAAATAATAGTTTCTTTAATGCCCACCTTTTTTAAAACTCACTTTACATTTATCTATTATAATGTTTTTGTTACATTAAAACTTGAAATGGTTATACAAGGTGTAACGAATATAGAGGTCATAAATTAAACCACATGTTCTGGGGCTAAAAATAACTGGATTGAATCTAACTTACCTCAGTACAAATGTGCATGGAAAAAAGTTACAGGGTATCAAAGTTATAATTTTTGAAAAGTTTTTTAGGTAATATGTCCCTTAATAAAGCACGATTTTAACGAATTTGGTATTCAGCAGTTTTTCAGCATGAAATCTAAATCTGATTACAGTTTTGATGTACATTGTAGAGGGCGCCACCAGCAGCACTTCGCGTACATTAAAATGTTCATAACTTTTTCCCTCGGTATATTGGATTGTTGTTCGAAGATTTTCATTCCTTGACGTGATGACCTCAAAAAAGTATACTTAAATGATGTTGATTCGGCCAACCGTTTCTAAGAAAATCGACACTGAATCTTCAGTTGTTATCGAGATACGGCTTCTCTAATCCAAATTGTTTCCTGAAGAATATCTGATTTGATTCAAAATGCTCCCTTATTTGACTATCCAGAAATTATTGCAATGTACTTTTACCTCTTGACCAGTATGATCGGCAAATCCTGTCTCAACATTATTAGCAATAAAGTTGGTATGCAAAAAATTTAAAAAAATGTTATCGATGCCGTTATCGTCACGAGTAGGTCAAAAAATTGTTTGTACGAAACCGTAGGTTTATAACAGACCACATAATGTACAAGCATTAGAATTTGCTTTACAAAAGTGAACATTAAAATCTCAGATATTATAACTTGATAGTATGATGATATTTTTTCCAAGATTTGTTGAAAGTTGTCTATGAAAATATCAAAGTCACCACTTGGAGATCTATACATTTTAATCACTACAGTTTTATGATTAAACAATATGGCACTAACTTCACAGTGTAGTTCTATCGTCATGTCGTTAATTGATTTTAAAGATATAGTATGCAGTGTGTTGTTCTTGAAAATTGTTATGCCACCGTGTATTCTACAATACGAAGTTGCAACGGTAAAACAACCGAACTTTGTGTTCGCTAGGATTTCCGGATCGCAAACCGGTGTTGGCTTAGACAAATAAAATCATAATATTTATCAATGACAAAACATTCTAATTCGTTTAATTTGTTACTTAAGCACTGAATATTCAAATGTAAAATAGATATATCTGATTTAGCAGCTACGTTTTGTTTTGAACAACTTTATTTATCATTCCTTTAGGGAACTTGTCTGCTTCCTGTAAAAAAAAACGATTTACGCATATTCCTTTCGGCCAGAAAGTTGGTTTTATAGCGTCTTCGTGATGTTCCATATTCATTGTCACTTTAAAAGGTGAATATATCTCAGGATGTACAGATTTTAACTGTTCAACATCCATTTCCGGAAAAGATGGTTGCAGATACTTCAGGTCTCCTGGTTTAGTGACTGGGTGCAACTTATATACGTGTAAGTAAGCACGTCTTTCTATTGCCTTTAAAGTGCGATTATTATCATTGGCTTCTATTTGACCAATTACGGGAGTTTTTTTGAAACGGTTTGATCTTTTTTTATGCGCTACTACTGTAAATTGTATGTTGGTTTCTTTTGTGGGTGGTTTCTGATTTTTAAGCTGGCATTTATTTTCCGAAATATTTACGTCTTTGTCAGTTTTAAAGTTTTTACTTTGTTTGTTTATTTTAGTGGAAATTACATTGACCTTATTGATAGATCATCTTTCGTGAGTGATTGAGTTGGTTTACTTATACTTGAAGGTAAACTTTGCTTTGGTTCTTCTATTTTGCTAGAAGATGTTGCACTGTTTTCTATATTTAATAATCAATTAGCTCCTGTAATGTGACTATAATTGTTTGTTGATTATCAATAATTACATCTTTATGTTTTAGAGATCTTTTAGAAAGAAATTTCTAAATGTGAGCCTTGATTCTCAAAACTTAAATGCTTTTGTATACTTGCCGTCTCAATTTCGAGGCGTTGTCGACACTTTCACAACAGTTTATATACTTATCGTCAATTTTTTATATATTTTTTAACAATTTAACACAATTGAAATGATACACTGTTTCACATTTAACACATTTTAGTTCGCTTTGAGCGTGGTTTTACATTTTTTACAATGTTTAATTGCAGACGTAGGCACATCACTTAAACCCGTCCGCCATATTATGAAAAGGTTACACGCATTCGCGATATATAACGAGAACGTTAGAACAATTTAGGTAAACAAAGTACTTATAGCATTAATATTTAAACGTATAAATAAAGGAATGTGGTACATAGCGAAGAATGATGCAAGTCGACGAACTAGGTTGACCCTCCTTGAAGATAAGATAAGCTGAATTCTTGTTTTCGATTTCAGCGGTAGATAAATAAATTGACGATTGGTCCTTTAATTAAATTCTTCATTTATATCCTCAAAATCGTGCATGAGTGAAATAAGAAAATACAACAAAAGTTTTACTTCTGTTACATGGAGGATACGAAATGTAGTTGACGATAAGATAAAACCCAAGGTAAAAGATAAAATCAAGGCAAAGAAAGAAAAAAAAAAAAAAGAAGATTAAAGACCCTAAAACAAAACAACACAATTAAATAAGGAAAATATTAACAAAATAAGCTTTTAATGAAGATAAGTGCACAAATGAGTGCATCACGTTCCCGTAAAAAATGCTAACCATTAAGATGGCGTTATAGGTTCACACAGGAACTCCGGTGCTTTGCGCATTTGTACTAGAGAAAAGTGAATCCCTCCATTCCATAGATGTAAATAAATGCAGAAAACCATATACGGGGTAATAGCAAAAATTAATAAAAGATAAAATAAAAGTTACAACGTAACAACATGACCCACAATACTTTAGATATTTATTGGTTACGTATTCTACATTTCTGAAATTATTATTGAAAATTATACTGTCGTCACATTGAAACATTATTATAGTTAATTTTGACAGTGTGTTATTAAATATGTATATTATAAAGCAGGGTGTCAAAATATTATGAATTCTAATACAGGTTTATGATCAACAATCCATTGTTTGTAAAGTGACACTGACAGTTATGATGCATGTCAGCCTAATTATATGCATTCTGACACTTGTTATAGAATAAAAATTGATATAAAACTCATGGTCGGTGTACTCATTCATTTTTATGTATTCTCAGTTCGTCCTACTACTATCAACCTAAGGTCATGAAAGGTCTAAAACAATTTTTGCCGATTGTTGCTGCCCTTAAAGGTGAAAACCTTTGGTATTAATGTAGAACTATAAATTCATCTTGAATGTTATCCCTATTAATCCACAATTTAAGTTGAAATGCGTCTCTTAATATTCAGGATTAAAGCAAAAATAATTGATCTTAACGCAGTAATAATTAACTATTGAAAACAGTATAAATATTATCTGCACAATAAAGAGCTAACTTTATCGTAGATTCAGAATTGTTGCGATAAACAATTACGACAAACCAACAAAAAAAACAGAACGTAATAAAGATTAAGTAAAGATCTATTTATATTTTGGGGAATAAAACCAGTAATGTATTATTTTTTCATTCCACACATTGTGTTCACCCTCCGTAGTCATTTCTAATAAAATAAATAAAAGAAAGAGTATTTCAAATAAAAGTGGTATATTTTTAAAGAAAATAAGCAAACAAAAAGCGTAAAAAGGATGTGTTCCCCTTTGTTAGCTATACAAACACAGACATACGTGCTTTTTATATTTAGAAAATCAACAAATGAATGACAGAAGATAGAAAGAGGAAAAGACAACGATGAAAAAAAAATGAAATTGTAAAATCAATTATTTAGACGGATTTGAATTAAATAAATAAAGTATTTGGAAGGATGAAATTATTCAGGACCAAAGCCGCAACCTCAAACGGGTGTTAGTATTACTATCGATTTTCCGAAAGGGTTATTAATTAATTATTTATTATTGTCAAGGTAGTGATACTACATATAATTGAATAAACAAGCGTACAGATTAAATCGATTAATTTATGTTCCGTATAAATCAAACATGGTGTCTTGTTTTACAACTCTATTTAACTAGAAAAGTTTTGAAATTGGGGTGTGCGTAGGTGTAAAGCCCTTCTACTATAACGAGTGCGGTACTTTTATTAAATTGCTAATCGTGTAGAGTTTGCAAATTTTATCTTATCCTCTAAAATGTTGTATTATGTCAGTATTTTGTAGGAACATAATTTGCGGAAAAATTTTTTTTGTTTCGCAATCTAAGAGTTAAAGCTTTGTTTAATTTTTCGGAGGCTATTTAGAAACTTTCTGGTTTTTATGTCCAAGTCAGATTTTTTAAGTTAAATTTGGTAGTAAATTTACGCTTGTTATGTGCGATATGCTAAATGTGCAGCTGAAATTGCTTTAGGGTAGTAATTTCATAGGGCATAATTTATGTAATGTTGCAAGCAATAAGTCGACTTCATGCATAAATTTGTTTGAATTGTAATTTAATATACATTTCACGTGTAGCATCTATTAATTGCCGTTTCTCCAATTAAAAAAACGTTTTTTAAAGTTTGATAACAAAACCGAGTATGAAGACAAAATATCGATGACTTAAATTTTTTGCATTCTTTGTGCTTTTCTTAAATCAACTTCTCAAGATTTTAGTACATTGTATATATAGATGAAAACCGATATAGTTCCTACAATAGGTTGAAATATAAAACGAACAAAATCAATAGAAAACGGTAGATATAACGTTGTACTTACAAATATCAAACTTAAAACAAATTTAGTGTAAAAAATTGTTGAAAAAATTAAAACTGTTGTTGAATCAATTATTAATTACCGTGTGGAATTTATCGATTCATTAATGGGAATAATCCCTCATGTCCAACATAACTTTTATTGATGTTATTGCAATTCCGGACTTTTGAAATTATACACCTTTGTTATCGTTTTTCTGTTAAACACTCTATTACTTACGGGACAGCATCCGCTAGCTTTTTAGCATCACGCAGTCTGCAGTATGTGGCGAATATACATGTGAGTTCGTTTCTTAATGTCTCAGAAAGTATAACAAAAATTTTAACGTGTATGATATACTTTTGTCCGCAGACTGTGTTTTGTCTGGTTTATTAAATAATATACATATCCAATAAAGTCGAACTCCTTACTGTTAATCTTTTATGCTCCGTTTGTGAACAAACTGCCTGACTGTATAAAATCTGCTCTTAACAAGAATAATCATTTGTTAATTCTCGCATCCTTCTACTGGTACATTCGATCATGATGATTAAATTAAGGTAACTACGGTATTAGCGTTGGTATTGGAAGATGCATTTATCAATAATTGTTATGTCATAAAAATCCTTACCTCCTAGAATAGATGGATAGAAGTTCATCTAAGGTGTCAAATTTTTTGTTATATATAAAGCGTCTACGAAAGGCGGCAAATTAAGTACGCTTCCAGGATAGATTCGAAATCAAATGAAAAAATTAGAAAACTGGCCTTTATTCGAAATTTAAAACCAAGAACATTGTAAGTCAGTGTACAATGTTTGGACAAAATATAATACTAAATATCACGAGCGAGCGCCACTCTCATAGTAAAAATAAAAACATACTCAGAAATTAAATTTTTAAATTGTGATGTCTAAATTTTTCAATAAAATTTTGAATTCAAAAAAAATAATTCATATTAATTTGTGACAGTATTCTTTGACTTCGGAACCAAAAATAATTTTTCTAACATAAAATTCATTAGTGGGTATGCAACTGACAGTACCTGCATATATGTCGTCCGACATCGTATTAGGGACAAAATTTGAATATTAGTAAGCTATCTAATGAGTCGCCGGTTTAACTAGTTTTCTTCCTGTTTAGTTGGTGTCTTCGCTAACGTTGTAGATGAACTTACTTTTTTTTCTTGAAGGTTTTGAATTTCTGAGAATTTCGTTTGGGGTAGTAATTGTGAATTGATTAACCCAATGAAGAACTACCAATAAGAACGAGTAGACACGTTTGCGACACTTTTCTACGCCGTGAGTAGGTTTTTTGTTTTCTTTTCAATTTCTGTAACTTCTTTCTCTGGCCGCCATTTTTTCACCATGTTTATAGACCTCCGAGGGGTATGATTGATGGCTAATAAATACTAAATCAACATACGAAACCGTATAATATGGTTGTTTACCAATAAGGTTACCAATTTTTCTGAAGACCGATCGCTAAAAACTGGTAACTACTTCTACTGGTACATCTGTCATCAGGGTCCCCACAAAGACAACTCGGTGACCTCCTGGGTACCTGTTGGGGTTGATTTGGTTATTCATATCCAAACGTCGATGGTTGCGGGTTACTACTACCTACTTCTATCCTTTCACCGCTTCATTCTTAGGAATAGGATAATAACGAACAGTTGTTGATGTATGATTGTAAACTGCACAAAAACAGATAAGTGCAAAGCAATTGCATGTGTTCTTTCATTAATTTATATGTATTCGGGTTTGTATCTGTGATTTGACATAGATTTACCTACCTTGCTAGATGCGCTTCATTACTGAATCGTTGTAATTTTGAAAGATCTTTTGGAAAATTTGTTGTAATTGTGTACGCTTTGTTCTATCACACTAAATTTGACGTCGAGCACCCGGTGCTTCACGGATTTGTTTTGATGTTTAACTTATGCATCAGTATTGGTGACACGTACTCGTGGGTGACATTTAAATCAAATTTCCATTATCTGTTTATAATTATCACATCATGCAACTAGGACTACCTATAGGTGTAGATACCATCAAAGCTAGTACATATTTTTGGAGGTTTCAATATTTCTTTCTATGAACAAATTGTTCAATTTAACTGTTATTTTATTAATTTGTATTGTTTTTTCCTTTAAATTATATTATTGTCTATCTGTACTTATACATGTTGATGTTGTGATTGAGGTTTAGTCATTGTATAACAATTATATTTCTACCATCATACGGTTTGTTTTTGTGTTTTTGAGTTCCTAGTTTCTGTGGAAGTTTCTCTATACGTTCTACTAGGTAGCGCCCTATAAATTATCTCCGCGTTTTATAAATAGTATTTCTTGCTTGAATGGATAATTTGTTAGAATTTTACTTTCTAGACTTTCTTGATAATATATTGTGATGGATTGTTAATACGCTTTTAATAAACACATTTTTATTTAGCATGAGACTCTACAATTTTATTATAAATCTAATAAATTTAGCTTCAAACTTGTAACTCATTCTTAATCTCAGATTTGGGTACGTTTTAATTAAAATATTAAATTAGTTTAACAACTATTTATTTTATCCATAGCATTTCTTTAAAAGGGAAAACACCCATAAAAGTATGTCTATAAAACCCTACTTTTACTTGCAAGTATTTAACATAAATCTACTGAATAATTTTATTTATATTTAACGTAAACATTAATTCATTTACAAAATTTATAAGACTAACCTGTAGCATTTGACGAAATTTTATTTAGTTCCGCGCATGAACTGCTTTTCTTTCCGCGGTGTTTTTTCTCTGTTCTTTTCATCCATTTTCTTTATCACTTTTTCAATTGTTTATTATTCACTTTTCTGAGATTTACTTTTAAGTTACTTTTTACACGTTTATTTGGAAATGTATAACGTCTTTAATTAATGAGTTTAAAACTTCATTCGACCAATTTTAATTATTACATATTTACTTTATTTCTTCTAACGTCTTAACAGTTCAACATTTTAACCTCCAATTCTTGCGCTTCTTGCGCTTTTTATTTTAACGTCTTTACATTTCTATCTTTTAACACCGAATGTCTTTTCGTTTCAATAATAACTCTCTCCTCTGTCATTATGTTTCCATTTTGTCCTTCAAAAAATGTTTATATACAAATCACTGAGTTTGTTTTCCAGGTATTGCTGTTATCTTACTTCGGGGTGCCTGAATGTCAGTAATAATATACCCAATACGTGACATTTTGTTCAATTCAACTGGACGTTTCACATAAACAATTCTTTATTTAGACTGCAGATAATTTTATTTTAACGCTTACAACTAACAAATAAATTCTATTCACTACTTAATTTAATTAAATAAAAAGGCTTTGTCTACAAAAATCAAAATAATTCTTTTTCTTAATTAAATTGGTTCTACAAATTTATCTAAATTTTATTACCTTATTAATGTTTGATTTGAATAAACACTTACTATAAATTTTTATTAATAAATTTTCAATGTTACGTTTTTATTTAATGAACCAAATAAACGTATGTCGTGAATAATATGTTGCAACGAATTTTGAGTCTCACGCGCAATTGCCGAATTTTCTGATTGGTCGATGGAACTATTACTTAAATTCGGAAAAGATTACATAGCCATTTTTGAAACCGTTTTCTTCTAAACTGGTGATTCAGATCGAAGCTTTAATTAAATTTCTGGAAAATCGGTTGATGTTATATAAACACCAAGGTGATTTAACGATTTCTCTATGTAATCTGCTACGCTATTTGGTCTGAATCTAACAGTTTTTTTTTGGGGTGCTTTCTTTAAAGGTGGTCTTCCACAGGAATCGGTTCTTGCACCTATTTTTTGTAATGTATATATTTCTGATCTTCCTTCTTTACAATATCGAAAATTTGTCTACGCCGATGATTGGCAATTTTATTTCAATATTCCAATTTTTTCGAAACTGAAAGAAAACTATCTGATGATTTGCGTATTATTATTTCAAAAATGGCAATTATGCCCCAATCTTAAACAAACAGGGTTTTCTTGTTTTAATTTGAATTGCACTATGCGTATAATTAGTGGAACCATTAAATCTACTCCTCTTTATTGGCTTCTGTTCTTTGTAATTACTGCATCGAACATTCGACGAAAACTGCGTTAAAACGAGAATGGGATAAATGCCAACTTAACAAAAACTTACCAATTTGGAATGACTTTGAAAACCCTCCTGCTAAAACACTGCAAAACTACTTAACTACGACTTTTTCTGAACTTGAAGAATAGAAACAATTATGGTCTGGAGTTGATGTTTTCAATAAACATCTCATTGATATCCAACAATAAAAGTTTCGGGCTTTGATCAAAAATTTAGTCAAAAGTAAATCGCATAAGAACATGCCATTAAAAATGCAACTCTATGTTAAATGGGGTGCGATTTCTAATCCAAATTGTGACTGTGGAAACGAACCAGAGACCGTACACATATTGTAGAGGATTGTCAATTAACAAAGTTTAAAGGAGGGTTTCCAAACATTTATAATTTAACGGATGAAGCTATATAGCTATATTATGGCTTACAAATCTAAAGGACATCTGAAGTTCAGCAATATCTGTTTTTCCATTATTTTGTTTGCTATTTCTTTTACCTACTATTTTTTTCGTCATTGTCGTGACTGGCACTTGGACCGGTCCATTATATGTCGTCATGCAATGGCTGTGCTGTTATATTTTATATTTTTATTTATCTTCTATAATGTTTACACACTTAATTAATATTATACTTACATAAACATATGAATACTAAGGTGGGTAAGGGTTGGCATCTTTAGGTTTTAGTGGTTTTCTTAAACCTTGAAGCAAATGCTTTGCCAAGACAAATCAATCCACAATTGCACACGGTTTTGTCAACACACTATACAGGTTTATACTGATCTTCTGGGGCACTATACATAACACTTACATCACAATACAATATTTAAAATGTACCACAAGAATAAATAAATCAATTTAGTTATCACCTACGTCTAGATTTATATTTTATGGATGTATACCTGTGGCACAAGTGATAAGCCCTCTCTATATCTGCTTGAGATCAATCGCTATAACTTATAGGATAGAGTCCCTCGTCTCGGAAGCACTTTTTTACTGCTGTATCTTTAAGACCCACGACCACTCACCGACAACTAGCGGGTAAGTGCTCCAAAACGTCTATACATTTTTCTGAAGTTAATTTATCTACGACAACGTACTGTAACAAGTGATCGTCCTGAAATTTGTTTTTTTTAAATTTTGCAATTTCTATAGCTTGATATAGAAATAGAACTCATTCACTACTGTTTTACGAATTATCTAACCTAACATCTAATCTCCATATCACAACTGCATATCAAATCTTTGATTCTTATTTTTGGAACAAATTTAAAGTAAATTTCAGGGAAATATAGTTAGTGTTACACAGTTCTCAAACAATAAAAAATAACTAGAATAAATGATATGAAAGTTAACTTAAAATTTAAACTCAATCTATTCTATTCTTCTGCTCTCTATTTGATTTATTACAACATAATATAGTAATTATTATTTACGTTATTCTTCTTTAAATATAATATAGCCCTAACAAAAGGAATCGACAAAATTGAAATACTCTCCAGAAAAAAGACATATTTATTTAAGGTTGTTGGACCTTTAACAATGAGTAGTGTTTTGTTTCCTGTTCGAAATCAAATTGTGTTTATGCAATGCTTGAACGCACAAATTTTCAATAAAAAGGTTTTAGCAAAAACAATAAAACTTCAGAAATAAATAAAAGAAGTGGCTATAGAATCTCATATCAAAAAAGTCGTAATTCACAATAGAAAAGTTTTTTTGTTCTATTGTTGCGCATTTATTTGTGTTTACGTATCTTTATTCCGTAAAGAAAATGAAATAAAATGAACCAAAGGTGGACAACGGAAAGACAACGAAAAATAAAAATCTCCGATATTACGAGCAATAAATCTCAAGGGTTGCAGATAAGCAAAGTGTTACCGCACTGTTGTCCTATTTTTCCTTTCTTCAGTTTAAAGCTTTATGAGTAATTACGAAGCCGGTTCTAAGTCCTTTTGCCAAATAAAACCCTTTATCGTACTGATGAAGTTTGAATGAAGGCACCGAATCGATTAATGGCTGCATACCAAAGCTTGGAGCTTTCATGGTGTTATACAAAAGCTCTGTATTGTAAAGCACGCTATTTGAAAATAACTTCAACTGAACTGTGCGCAAAGTTTGTGATGTTGTAATTATTTTGTATTGAACGGACGTTTAAAAAACGAAACGAGAGAATTTCTTTGTTTGTAAATATGAGGTTAATGTATATGCAAAAAGGGTAAAGTGTAATAAGAAGTAATAAAAAAAATACGCAAATCGGACAAAGAGAAATTTCTCGCGCGAATGAGAGCTTTATAAAATATGCAAAACGACGTGGCAGACGCGCAATACTAATGTCATAAGACAAAAGAAATAAGATTATACCAAAACCGTTTTATACTTTCTCGAATGGATGAAATAAAGTTTGTTGCATCTGCTTTCAGACCGCAACGTATTCTGTTTTGAATCTTTATTAAATACAAACATTTTTATACAATCCAGCGGCTTAATCACATTTTGAAGAATATCGACGAAATATGAGAATGTTTTTATTACTTTTTTTCAAGAAAAGAAATCAACGGTTTGGGTAAAATTTTTTCGCAGGCTGGAGTTTATTAAATAAATTGAATATTTTGGTACGCAATAAGAAAATTGTAATTAAGAGTACCATTTCTTTTGCTATTTTTTTCTATAACACTTACATAACATTTATATCTCAGTTTTGTATGTACTATGGGTTGTGTTATGTTTTCCAAACGTTCGCGTAGCAATTACGAACAAACCCTCAGAAGGAAGTATTCAATTTAGTCCGGTCGTTTTTAAGTTTTAATATACGGGTGTTCTATTCATGTTCATTTATAATAAAAAAAACTTTATAAATAGGTGTCCGATTTTCAACTGTTTTAGAAGTATTGAACGTTTACTCTTTTCTTGATTTTACTTACTCAATGCTATGATATTGTATTTTTACATTATAATTGATTGAAATCACGAATTGCTATTTCTTATCACTTTGTTGTTTGAGTTTCTCTTGCTGTGTGTTTATAAGTTTAAATTAATGACTCAATGGAATATATAAAAGTAACATTTCTAAAGCATAAACCTAAAAAAATTATGTATGAAAACTATTTGGAATATGGAAGGTGATCAGTTGCTACAGTACTCCATGGTCAACAAGAAAAACATGTTGTTCCTGAGAATCACCACTTTGGTTTTCGGAATTAAACGTCAAAACGTACGTCAATTTTTTTTAGGGTTTTTTTTTCGTGGGTGTTTTTTAGGGTTTGTGGTGCAAATACAAAATATGGAAGGTGGTCAGTACCTTACAGTACTCCATGGTCAACAAGAAAAACATGTTGTTCCTGAGAATCACCACTTTGGTTTCCGGACCAGGTCATCAAGACCTCCCGCATAATTAGGAAAACTGTACAACACAAATGTTTAGGTTTTAGTGGTTTTCCTAAACCTTAAAGTAAATACTTTCCAAGACGAACCAAACTACAATTGCACACGGTTTCGTCATCACACTGTACAGGTTTATACTGATCTTCTGGGGCACCATACATAACACTTACATCACAATACAATATTTAAATGTACCATACGATTAAATAAAATAAACTTTGGAATATGAAGAAAAGAATCAAAACCTTAATACCTCTAAAACAGTCGGAAATCGAACATCTAGTTATATGTTTTTTTTGTTGGAAATAAGCTGTATAATCATCTCATTAAATATCTTCCTCTCGTCATAGAACACCCTGTACAAAGATTTAATATTCTTATAATTATTGTTAAATAGGTAACCTTATTTGCTAAAAACGAGAAATTTTGATCAAAAATCAACTACAGCTTCTATAGATATTATACAGGGTGGCCCATTAATGCGAGGAAGGTGGATATCTCGGAAAACATTGGAGTTAGAAAAAAACTTTTGCAATAAAAGTTGTGCAAATCAAGAGCTGCACATTATTAAATTATTTTCGTTTATGCAGGGTGTTCCATAAAAGTGCGGCATACCAATGTTATGTTTTTTTAAATAGAACCACCCACTTTTTATTACAATTTTGGGTTCCTTGAGAAATTTTAATGTGACTTTATGCATTATACCCAATGTCTAAAATAGAGGGTTTTCGCATTAATTCACTTTTTCCGGAAAAATTGACGTTTCGAAAAAATTAAATAACTCAGTTATCCTGGAATTTATTCAACTGCGATTCCATAGCTTTAATATGCATTACATGTGCTAACTAAAACTAGTTGTTCATCTTTGTAACTTTGCCAAGTTTTGACTAATCAATTATTTAAATTGAACTTCCTAAATTCATGGATAACTTGATTTTTTTAAATGGCACTACCTAATTTTTTATGTGCTGTTGAACGTAGAATTCATAAGCTTTCTAATGATAAGATTGTAGGTATCTAACTCTTACTCAAAAATCCGCAAAATCTGTAAAAGTTAGATACCTATAACCTTATCATTAGAATGCTTATGAATTCCACATTCAACGGCACATAAAAATTAGGTGGTGCCATTTGAAAAATCAAGTTATCCATGAATTTAGGAGCATATCTAGTCAGTCAAATCACGCTGACCGGTCACAATTTCCTGATGTTTAACCGTTATTTGGTACATCAAAAATCTTTAACCTCTTAACTAAGACTGTGATACAAATCGCTCTAATAGTGAGTACGATAATTTGTAAAACCATTATTTTTGAATTTCTTTAACAAAGTTGCTGATGTTTACTACAATGTGATCGATTTTTGCTGTACCAAATAATGAATGTTGTGTTTGTGACCGATGGGCGTGATTTGACTGACTCTTAGACCCTGGGATAATTCATAAGCATGTTTCTGTTATTTTGTACTAAAAAAATTGTTTTAAGGTTAATTTTTAAAGCTGATTAAGCCTATACATTAAAAATGGCAACAAGATTATGTTTGTTTTACGGATATCTCACAGGTAACTTAGATTCCAGAAAACCGCAAATTGTTAAACTGGCAAATTTTAAGTTGCCTCGAAAACTATCAGAGTTAGGGGTTGGTAACCTTAATGCCGACTGAAAGGTAATTAGTTCCAGCTTCCAACATACTATACAAATACAAGGTGTTCCATTAAGTTAAGCAAGTTATTTACGTTTTAAGTGGTTAGTGTTATGCGGTAGTATTAAAAACACCCTGTACATCAAAACATAAAAGTAAATATTGCAAAAAGGATGCTGAAAGCTTTTAGTAAAGTAATGTAAGACAAAGTTGCTTTTTCCTATTTATTTTGAAGTTATTGTCTGCAAATCAGGTAAAATGGATTTATCTCAGAAATGGAAGTAAGTAGGTACAAGAACATGTCAACAAACATACAATTGAAAAAAAAATACAGGATGACCCATTTAAAATAAACCAACTTTGATATGGTACGGGTTTCTGGAGCACCCTGTACAATCAAAAATATTTTTAAAATGTGGTCTCAAATAATATCGATATATGTGTGCCTTAAGATTTCTTACATAATTTGTTGTTTTTATGCTACAGAATAATTCGTTGGTAGTGCCCCACCCTGTATGTGGAATGCCATTTCAATCCGTTGATGCCTTAGTAATTAGCTTAAGAGGTTTTGCTGTTCCGAAAACAATTTTCTCGGTAACTAGCATCAATTTTTATTTTATCGTTGTTTAAATTATTACTTTTGTTTTTGTTGCCGGAACCACCTAATATTTGCAAAATTCAACATTTTGTACAATTAATAGCTTGTCGACTTAATCCTGATGACTATAAACAAAATAAATTCACAATCCATTTTCTTAATATTGCTGATGTGGCTTTTGTTTTTAAGAACAAATTTCATTTAAGTAAGGCCTAGGAAAAGTACCCTGCGGGACATACTTTTGGCGAGCATGAGTATTTATTAAGAAACACAGCTTTCGTTGGTAAAACACCTTATACTTTGTATTACGTAACCAAATTGTGCGAAACGTGACACCATGAATAGGACGTCAAAATATAGAATACAAAAACAAAATTTGTAGTGCGAAATGGGAAACTTAAATACGAGAAAGAAAATGGGACAGATAGATGCTATACCTTCCAGAATCGTATCTCCAATTAGGTGAAGGAGTAATATTAAAAGCTTTTCTTCCAAGTTCCGTGTACGTTTCGTTGTTTGGCTGAGTACCAGTAAGGTCGCTTTTTGGTAGAACGTGATTAAAGTGGTTGAAAATATCTGACTTCTGACTTGCGAAAGTGCGTTATCAAATTTTAAGGTTTTTTAAAGTGTAATTCTAGTAGACACCCAACCACCTGTGATAAAAAATGAAAATTATATAATTTCTTTACAATATTTCGTGTCGCATGGTGAGTAACCCTGTATACAAAATTTGTGAAATTAAAGGTATTGTGTCACTTGTTTTAAAATTTTAGAATTAATGCAGGAAACAAAAAATAAACGTTGTTGGTGTTGATCATACTTGGGTTATTTCAAGATGTGGCTGTTTAAGTTTACTTTCCTTGTTAATCAGTAAGATGGCACATCTAAAAATTAATTCTTTAATGCTTGATACCAATCATTAGGCAGCTGTGGTTCAAGTTTTCGATAAAAAGACACGTGCTGTACAGTATATACAATAATAATAAGGAGTTTGTATTCATTGCTTGTGTTAATGTGTACGATTCCTAAATATTGTAAGAATTTGTGTGTGTGACTCTAAGGACTATTCGTAGAATACCGTTTTTAGTGAAATTTTTTGAGGAACGTCTCTGGATGTGTCAAATTCGCAAGGTAGGTGGCGATTTGATAAGGTTATATTAAATTAAAAAAATTGGACAATTTATTTTAATAGTTTACTTATTTACATTAATAATAATCAAAATTTCGAATAAGACCGATTTTTTTGAGTTTCATATTTTTTTGCGAAACGGGCAATTTATTTTCATTTAACAAAAAATCGTGTAAAATCAAGATTGATGTTGTGATTCATTCGTCGTTTACAATACCGTTGTCGAATTTAAAAGATAAGGTTGGGAAATACATATTTTCGTTATCGCACTTGCAATAAATTTCGGATTTATCATACAGTAGTAAAATCTGAATAGAAAATTTTTAACATTTCAAAGTTTATAAATTTTGGAAAGTAGTTGAAAATTTCCTTTATTAGCTACAACCTTGCATAAATTTTATGAAATAGAAATGTAAATAATATCGTCCATGATAAGTTTAAACCCAAATGTGTTGTACTGCAATTATTGATTTAGTCGAATTTAAAATTTTAATCTCTGAAAAACAAAGTTTATAATAAAATGTAAATTTTAAATAACCTGGTAATCGTAATACAACGACTAATACTTCTTTTGCAATACGTACGTACAACTTAACAAATTTTAACTCAATTCTTCTAACCCGGGTCATTGAAAATAAATGTGTCTGAGACTTCATATCCCATGAACATTGTAGATAACTGTTGTCAAGAAGATAATTTATTACTTAATAAATTTTTATGTCGTTTAGTTTTCTAGAGCTAAATGCGCCAGTTGTTCCTCTTTTCATTTATTTTCAATTCAAAACGAAATTTGGGAGGGCGTTACTTTTAGCAAGCGAAGTGAGGAGAAAAATTGGTTTATACCATGCTTATGACCCATTTGGGAATGAGACATGGTTAAACTCAAGATAGAAAAGGTCAAAAATAACATGGTGTTGTATGAACCAAAACTGTTATTCTCTACTTTGTTGTTCATTTAAAAGAACACAAACATCATAAACTATTAAAGTAACTCAATAATTTTTTTTGCAATGTACTTCCAAAATATCTACAGGGTGATTCATAACTATTGGGACATAGGCTAAGGGCGGGTTATTTAGACCAAAATATGACCATAAGTCACAATATGCCTTAATAAAATATTGCTGTAGAAGAAGATACAAGGCGTTAGGTAAACAAATTTTTTCTTCATTTTTTGTTAATAATTTCACTGTAAATTTATCAATTCTTATCAAAATCTACAGATAAGCATAATTATCTGACAGTCCAAAACGTACCCTTAATAAATAAAGTAATATTTGAAATCCCCTTCTGACACTACGAACTGTTCAACTGCGTTTTTCTCGGAAACAGATGAAATTATCGTATTTAAACAGGAGTACCAATATTGTGTAGAAATGATGTTTACGTCATATTCTCTAATCAAAATCACTAAAAGTTTTCTCAAAATGGTTACCATTCGATTTCATCATCAGGAATCATTCACGTAGCGCCCCCTATAACAAAATTTAAAATAGTACATAAAATAATATTCTTGGTCTAAAGTTATGCTTCTCTGCCGATTTTGATAAGAATTGATGAATTTACAGTGAAATTATTAACAAAAAAATGGAAAAAAATTAATTTAACGCTCTGTATCTTTTTCCACAGTAGTATTTTATTAATGAATATTGGGTCCTATGGTCATATTTTAGCCTAAATAACCCGCCCTTAGCCTATGTCTCAATAGTATAAATCACCCTGTATATTGAAAAATAAAAAAGAAGAACAAATTACATGTTAGCTCTTCTTTTTCACTAATTAAAGTTTCTCAAAAAACCAAAGGCCATTTTGCTCTGACTTTCTTCAAAAGGAACTGGAGGTTATCAAATCATTGAAATTTTATTCCTCATAACTCTCCCCATTTTGGTGGTATTTAGAAAATAAACACTAAAAATGTTTAGTATTGTTTAGTGTTTTCTGAATACTGTTTGCGGTAATATTTGTAGATTTTTTACTTTAAAGCAATCTTAAACTCTAAGTTTCTTTTGAGTATGTAACACCTGTACCTTCTTTGACTTAGGTAATGTAGTAACGTATAATCAAAGAGACACCGTTTCAATGACTTTTTACTCAAGATAGAGTCTTTCTAGGAGATCTAGGACTGAATAGAAAGAGCAAGGTTTATTTTTACATCAAAACACGTTTTGAAAGTGTGTTTTTACCCACACAGTAAAGTTCCAGAAAAGAATTTTGACCTGCGGTAAAGAAACGACACTTGTCAATTTTGTATATTTACGTTGCAGAAAAATAAACTAGCTGTGTCCATTTTACCTGAGATGTCGTTAGACACACATTTTACTTATAAACTAGCTGAAGTTGAACTTGGTGATGATTATGTGAGAGGTGCCATTCTTTCTCAAATTTGATTTCTTTTTCCTCTATTAACTGACGCTGACTTATCACTCAACGTCACTGACAATAATGTTTTCGAGGTATTACGCCTTTTCCGAATGAATCACTTGCTGGTTTCGATGTCTTGAGACCTCAACATTTAGTAGCGAAGTCCGTCAGAGATAATGGTCAACAATTGCTATCTGTGATAACGAGACTGTGTAATTTTATGTTATCCGGAAAGACGAATTTGTCGATTACAAGTTTTTTGATAATGGGATTTGACCTTTTTGAAGATTTTCAAAACCTCATTAATGATTTTAACAACATTGCTTTATTTCCGGTTTTTTTAGTACTCACTATCTTTTTGTCGAAATTATTTTAAAGATAAAATCGATTCGATACACAAGAAATTTGAGTCTCCCAATTACTTCCAACAGAGGATTATACATCCTTAGTTCACGGTTAACTGATGATGGGATTCCTTTTGTTGCTTCCAAACTTCTAAATAATTTTTTTTGTTTCACTAATAGTATATTATACACCAGGTTGTGAAGTCTGTCATTATTACCTTAGCACAGTTTATTTCGCGAGGGCGGCAGCTGGCTAGTGCGTAGGCAATAATGGACTTCACAACCATGGTGTATATACTATTTTTCTACTACTAGCCAAATTTAAGCGAAAAATAAAAAATAAACATTTTTCTTGTAAAAATCAAGTAGCACAGGAATGCAAATAAATCAAAAATCATTAAAAGCTACATACGTTGATAAACCAACTGCAACTGATTCACTAAACACTTGTGTGGCATATTTCACCTTCATTTTCTGAAAATTATTCGGAGTGATATGTAAATTAGTTGATTTAGGAGCCAATCGCAGCGGTTTAGATTTGTCTGACATGTAGAAATTTTTAATGTCTTTCCAAGATGCTTTTTTGTTATTAAAGATTATATCGTATTTAATCAAGTTATTTTGCACCGACTTCAATAAATAGGAGACATCGTAGAAATAATAGATTTTCTTATCGTTTACGAGAAGGTTTGGTTTTTCAGGTGATACATATATTCTTTTAATTAGGCTTAGAAAATTTTACTACTGCCCTAACATTCGCACCGCATTGTAATTGTAGCTTTTCTATGCAGTCTAATACTATTGACTTCAATTTGTCACCTTTACATATTGTATTTGTAAAGATGTAGCACAAGGGTTGTTTAACTTTTTATATATAACTCTAACCATGATCACGTAGCAGTTTGAGCTGGCAAAAAATTTAAAACCTACTTTAAAATTAACATTTTGGGGCTCGTAAAATATAATTTTAGTGAAAATTGTTTGTATTCCTCTATTTATCTCCTGCTTCTTAGTGGTTTATTTTTTAAGTCCACTTCGGCTGTCACAATTTGTTCTCTGTTTTCGGGAAGTAATCGTTGGGAGATGTTAACTTCAATTGAAGTGCTTTCTTTTCACGTTGCAATTTAAGAATGTTCCTCCGTAATTTTCTTTACCTAAGAGTATTTGAGCTGCAAGATTGAGTAGTTTTGGTATAGCTAGAGATGTTAACGGGCATTTATTGCTTCGCCAATATACCTTGCATCATTTGAATATTGGGTTTCAGAAATTGACACTTGTAATTCATTTAGGAATGGCAAGTGTTCACCACATACTCGTTAAGTTTTTAGAGTCGAGATTTTTATGCAACCGATCGGACCTTCCAGATTCTGTTAACCATTCAAAATACCTACAACAAAATGTTTGTAATTTACTTAAAATTCTTGATGTAACTTAACTCGCCTGGTTAAATCTCCTTTGGGAAACCTGAAAAAACTGATTTTACCATCATATTTAATAAATAAATAAATTCAGGTTATGTATTTGCGGTTATGGGATGGGGGCGCGAATTTTAAACTAATGGCATTTTTTATTCAAATAATTTTATCGTGTTAGGTAATTTTAAGCAGCAAATAAGTTAAAGATAATCACCTAGATATACAAAATTATGTTTCATTCGTTTTTGTTAAACAACTATTTTTAGATTCTCAAAAATTTGAAATTGTCCATTATTAACCTTCGTCAACAATAGAAAAAATTATTAACCCCTAATAGAGAAATTCAACTTCTCAGTTGGCTAGGAGACGCAATAATTGTCCACTTCACAGCTAGTAGTAGAAAATAATATATTAAATAATAATTTTTCTACTGGGCTACTGTTTTTATATTTCCAAACTTAATTATTTTCTGTGTTGATGCCGTTTTAGAAATTCCCAATAATATGCCAGTCTTTTGACAATAAAATTAGAAATTGCTTTTTAAATTGACACCAAGAGAAAACTGGTGTTCGCCTAGCAAAGATTTATCTCTAGCAACAAATTAGCCAAGCAATCCAAAGAGGAAATGCAGCTCGTGTTTTTGGAACAACACTACGACATGTATGTATTTTATATAGCAACAAATGTTAAAGAGGCAAAAAATATATACGGTAATAGAATACGTATACTGTATAAGAGTCCTTTTAGTTAGAGGGGGGATATATAAACAACTCAGTAAGTCGTAATCGCCGACGTTTCACCCACCGTTATGTGAGCTTTATTAAGGTTGGAAATTTATTTACACAATTATAAAAATATACAATAATTGAAGAACGGCCTACATTAACTTAGTTGAAGAGTAAAAATTCACCAATATGATCAGTACTGCTTCAAAAATTATAAAAGTTTATAATTAATGTTTAAATGCTTGATAATATTTACAAGAAATAACTTTAAGATGGATTTTTGGTAATTCACTTGAACAGCAAGCTAGATTGGAAACTAAACATAAGTCTGGGTAATTAGAAAAATATTTCCGTATGTAACCTCTCGGATACTAACCTCAGCATTAATTGGATTTGAACTAATGAGTGTCAAGGTTAAGGATTGGAATCCACAACGGTTAATAAAAACCAAGATCAATTTGATTTCTAATTTTAGAAGAGAAAGCCTTAAAAGACCTTCAAAAATATTACTATTTTTCTACCTACAGTTTAAATCTACGTTATAAGAAAATACTTGCAGTTTATTTGCTACGTGATTCTACTCTAAGTTGTCCAAATCACAAAATCGTTTAATTTACATCTCGTAACCCATGGGTGGCTTATACATTCCTGTCTCAAAGTTTCTTGTTTATATGATTTACCTCATTATTATAGTTAGATATATTTAATGCCCTGCCAAATTTTTGTCTTTTTCGACGAACTTGTAGCTTAAACTCGTTAACACATCTTAGACTAGTTAGATTGTTTACTAAAATTTCTTCTCCCGCAACCATCGAACAGATGCTATCTCAACATGGTCAAATATAAAAGTGTCAGATTTTCAATATAGTTTTAAGAACGTATTTTGGATACCAAAGTAGTCACCCAAGACTTAGAAACTTTCTTTCAAGTCAGAACCTTCTCCTACATTAGGTGCTTCAGTTTGGTGTTTTCGGTCTTTGATTTTTTTTATTCTAAGGAAAAAATACCATAAACCATGGTTGTCCCACAGAAAAGTTGACATAGGCGTTTTCTATGTTAAATTCAAAATTATTGCACATCTTTTTTCTAGCACAATTGGAGCACAATATTGCAATATATTTTATTAAATAGATAAATGAAAACCAATTTATGTGGTAATGTAAGTATTTAAAGCGTATTTTAATAAAAAATAGTAAAAGGTTTATAATGGTTTATGCGAAAAAGTTCGGGTTCGATCCCGATTGTCGTAATTTATTTTTATTAATAAAATTATAATCCATTCTTAACAGTAGACTCCATTATTAGTAATGGCATCTCAATTAATTTTTGGGCCTTTTTTAGGAAATTTTTTAGGTAAATAAAAGGAGCGTGGTTGTAGTGATGACCAATCATCCCAGCCAAACTTCTAAAGAAGGCACAAGAATTACTTGGGAAGCTATTGTTAATTATAATCTATGTTACATAATAATATTATAATAATGTTTTTAATAATATAATATTTAGTACAGTCATTTTACAAAAAAGGTGGGACTTTTTTGGGAAATGAGATAAGGGTGGTGAAAGTTAGGAAATTTTCCGTAGGCTACGAAAAAATAGTCTGAGAAAACCTCCAAACCCGGAAAACATTTTTTTTATATATACAGGGTGCCCATAATCTATCTCATAACATGGGTAACTTTCTTAATATGCAAAATAGGTAATCGGTTAAATTAGGAAAGTTGGGCAGAATTACAAGCAAAATGTTAAACTTTTTCAAATTTGACATATGTCTTCAACTTTTGAAATTTTGTGAAAAAACTGAAAACAGTCGATTTTTTTAATGTTGTCCTGTTCCACTACTACTTACTTTAGAACTGAACTAAAAATGACATCTTATACATATTTTTACGTAGAATTCGATAAAATTACTCAAAATGTCATAACCCTCTTGATTTTCGAGATATAACACAAACTTACATTTTTTAAATGGCAATCATAGTTGGCTGTGATCTTATTAAATAGCTTTTGTTTTTGCGATTTCATTGATATAAGGTTCGATATACTTTACTCTTGTATTTCTATTTAAATGCCCAAAATTGTGTTGTTGATACCATTAAGGAACAAAATGATTTACAAGTTAGTTAAACTTGAAACAAAAATTTATATTGACAATATAATACCACAAGTAGGTACTATTAATGGTTTGTAATTATGTTCTATTTCAATAATGTACAAAAGACATAAAAGTTCATATTAAATGTTCGAAATGGCCCCCGTTAACCAATATGCACATTTGACATCTTCTAACCATCTCTCTATGCACTTTTTCCAAACTGCGAGGACGAATTCTTCTAATAATCAACCTAATTCTATCTTTTAATTCTTCTACATTATTGGGTTTTTCTTTGTACACCCTGTCTTTAACGGTTCCCCACAAGAAAAAATCGAGAGGTGTGATATCAGGTGTTCTTGCCGGCCAATTAATAGGACCTGAATTACCGATCCAGCTCGGAAAACGTTCGGAAAGATATTCAGAAACAGCTCTAAAATTATGAGCAGGAGCACCATCATGTTGGAAATGAGTAAGATTTTGTACCACATTTAATGGCAGTTCATCTAACATGTCTTCAAGTCATTTTGAAGAAATTCTAAATATCGCCTTCCATTTAAATGGTAATTGTAAAAGAACGGACCAATTATTCTGCTACCGAGGATGCCACACCACACATTTATTGAAAAAATATGTTGATCTCGTCTCTCAACAGTAACATGAGGGTTGTTCTCAGACCAATAGTTATTATTATGTCTATTAAATACACCGTTATTGGTAAATTTTGCCTCGTCAGTAAATAAAATTCTGCGCGAGAAATATGGATCGTTGTCAGTTTCTCTTAAAACCATCGAGCGTAATTTAATCTTCTCTCTGAGTCGGCTGGATACAAGGTGTTGCCGATATGAAATTTATACGGCTTGAATCGATTTTGTTTTAAAATTAAACGAGCTTTTTCTGTAGAAGTACCACACTCACTTGCAATTTCACGGGTAGATGTTTTGGTTTATAATTTACATATGCCAAAACTCTTTCTTCGTCTTCTTGATTAAACTTTTGCTTAGCTTTTGGTTTCATAAATGATCCGTATAGTTTTAAATTATTTTCCAGTTTGGAAAAAGTCTTTTATCTGGTTGTCTTCTTTCCATATATCTTTGCAAATACATTTCACTGGCTTCATTACTATTTCTGTTGCTAGCATAATAACAAAAAGCATGTCGTTTCTCTCTTCATGTGAATACATTGTTTATTTTGAGAATTTTATGTTTTTAAAATAAATCACCGTGAATAATACAACTTACTTATGTAAATCAAATTATTTAGTTGACGACACAGGCTTTTGTTTCAACAGGTTTTGTTTGAAGCATTTGTTTCCATAGCCTGCCTGTGTATTATTTTGCAGCTTAATTGTATCAATAAACTACTTTTAGCATTTACAAAAAAAATGTAAGAGTAAAGTATATCGAACCTTATATCAATGAAATCGCAAAAACAAAAGCTATTTAATAAGATCACAGCCAACTATGATTGCCATTTAAAAAATGTAAGTTTGTGTTATATCTCGAAAATCAAGAGGGTTATGACATTTTGAGTAATTTTATCGAATTCTACGTAAAAATATGTATAAGATGTCATTTTAGTTCAGTTCTAAAGTAAGTAGTAGTGGAACAGGACAACATTAAAAAAATCGACTGTTTTCAGTTTTTCACAAAATTTCAAAAGTTGAAGACATATGTCAAATTTGAAAAAAGTTTAACATTTTGCTTGTAATTCTGCCCAACTTTCCTAATTTAACCGATTACCTATTTTGCATATTAAGAAAGTTACCCATGTTATGAGATAGATTATGGGCACCCTGTATATATTGTATACAGGGTGAGTTTTTAGTGCGTATTTGCTCTATAGCGCCTTAGCTACTTATTAGAAAAAATTGTGTGCTATCTCAAGTTGTTGGTAACCTTTTTGGTATTTTTTAAAAATATCTGTGATAATACAGAGTGTTACATATTTCCTGTACACAACTAACTTTCTTATTTTAAATAGAACACCCTATATATTTTTGAAATTCGGAAGAGCAAAAAATTTAATTCAAAAACATGTATCGCACCCTATGCTAAACCTAAGGTATCAGGTTATTTAACATAACAAGAAAAAATTTCAGTTGGAAAGATCTGGATGGAGCCTTATAACATTGTTCATATGTTATATCAAAATTTAATTTTGGCATACCGTAAGTACATAGAATTGTCTAACTTTTGCAATTAAAACAGATTGGAAAATAATATACTAAGTGTTATATTTTCCAGGTCACATTTAGCTAACTTTAAACTTCGAAAACATTTTTTTCAAATAGAACACCCTGTATTTTTTGTCCAATTATGTAAATTAAATTACCTTTCTTCTGGTATACTTAAAAATTAAAACTGCTTTTGATTGAAAATAAACTATAAATAACGCGAACACATTTTCATAATAACTTTAGTAACATACATAATAATAACAATAAAAATATTTATTAAAAATCAATTTTTCAGTAGTGATCTACATTCCGCCTATTATTTGCTATGCATAACTCAATTCTTTGTCTAAATGACAGCTGAACATATCCTAACATTTCTGGTGTAATTGTACAAAAGCATTTCGTATTTTGTTTTTCAGATTTTCTACATTTTCTGAAATTTCTTGATAAACAAGATTTTTAATATGTCCCCAAAGAAAGAAATCTAAGCAACTTAGATCGGGAGATCTTGGGGGCCAACTGACTGGAATCCAATCCATTTATTGGGAAATAAGTTATTCAAAAATTGGCGAACATTTCGATTGTAATGTGGCGGAGCCCCATCTTGCATAAACCAAATGCTCCTGATTACATCCAATGGCACGTTTTCAAGTAAATCAAGTAGATTATTTTGCAAAAATTTAAATATCTTTCTCCATTTAGATTTCCTTCGAAGAAATAAGGACCAATTATGTATTGACCAATAATACCTGCCCACACATTAACAGAAAAACGATGTGTCTGTCTATCGAGATTCTAAAATGAGGGTTTTCGTTATCGTAATGGTGATAATTCTTGCGATTTGATTTACATGTGTTAGAGAAAGTGCACTCATCAGTAAATAACACATAACTGGAAAATAATCGATCTTCGTGTTTTTTTGTCAGCACCCGGTTACAAAAATTTATACGGTTTCAATAATCCTGTTCAGTAATATTAAGTTCATATTCAGGATGATAGTCATGAAACTTATGTTTTAACTACCAAAGTCTGAGAAATATCCAAGACAGCACTAACTTGTCTAGTACTAATCTCAGGATTTTCAAATACTGCAGTAACTATATCAAATTGCATAACTTCATCCTTAATTTTTCCTTGCCGTGAGTTCTTCTTATAATTAGCATTAGCTGTAAGTTCAAAACGTTCCTTAGGTCTTTCAAAGCATTTAACTTGACGTTTTATTTGCTCAGGATATCGCGTTCCATATAATTTAGACGCCAATAAACAATTTCTATTACATTCTCCTAATAAATAAGTCATGTCAACTAATTCTTGAGTAGAGCAATTCATATTAATGGTTCATTAAAAACAACACAGTTGTAATCAAGTAATTAAACGAGACTGTCAAAACCACTGAGAAACTGACAGTTTTGTTTTGTTGTCAAGGCCTTCTAAATTCTACTCGTGTGTTATTCAAGATCTATCAAGTATCAATCTAAAACATAATAATGCTTTTTGTTAAAAATAATTAAGAAAAATAAATATTTTGAAGTTTGTTATTAATTATTCAACAAGACTAATTTTATGTGCAATTTTTAAGCAAAATCCTTATAAATCTGTCACCTTGAAAGAAAATTGCAAATATCTCAAAAGCTGCTAAGTTTAATCCCTGCAATGGTTATACCAGAAGAGAGATAATTTAATTTTACATAATTGGGCATAAAAAAATACAGGGTGTTCTATTTGAAATAAAAATGTTTTCGGAGTTTAAAGTTAGCTAAATGTGACCTGGAAAATGTAACACTTAGTATATTATTTTCCAATCTGTTTTAATTGCAAAAGTTAGACAATTCTATGTACTTACGGTATGCCAAAAATTAAATTTTGATAGAACATATGGAAAATGTTATAAGGCTCCATCCAGATCTTTGCAACTGAAATTTTTTTCTTGTTATGTTAAATAGCTTCGATACCTTAGGGTTTACCATAGGGTGCGATACATGTTTTTCAATTAAATTTTGTGCTCTTTCCAAATTTCAAAAATATTTAGGGTGTTCTATTTAAAATAAGAAAGTTAGTTGCTGTACAGAAAATATGTAACACTCTGTATTATCACAGATATTTTAAAAAATACCAAAAAAGGTTACCAACAACTTGAGATAGCACACAATTTTTTCTAATAAGTAGCTAAGGCGCTATAGAGCAAGTACGCACTAAAAACTCACCCTGTATATATATTTGTTTTTCCGCAAATAATCGTTAATATCTTTAAAAGTATGAATTTTAGGAAAGAAAGTTTTAAACAAAAATTGTTCAACGTTAAATTTGCCACAAGAATTGACTATTCCGATTTTCATTTTTATTGGATTTTCACCTGTAGAGCAGGAAACCTATTATTAAATATGTCGTACAATAAAAGAAAAAAAAATTATATTTTTTAAATATATTTTCATGACTTTTAGACCAAAATAGAGTTCAAAAACGTAATTTGTGACCCCAAAAACCCATTATTCGATTTTTCCATACAATATTGAAGACAAAACAAAATTTCCATTTTCTAACAATGTGTTTTCTATGAATTTTTAAATGAAATATGAGGTAAAAACCTATAAATCGACGTATCATAGAATAAAGTGAAAGAAAAAAAATAATTTTTCTAAGCCGGAAAATAAGGTCGAATTGTGGGAAATTTGCCATAAAATCCCTTTAAGTAACGATATATACCTTCTATATCTTGGCCATAAGAAATTTAGCTTTGAAATGTTATTTTCTTAAACAGTTATTTTGTAGAAAAAAATATATATCTGGCATTTTCCCCTCTACAGGTGGAAATCCAAACAAAATGAAAATCGGAATAGTTAATTCTTGTTGCAAATTTAACGCCGAACAACTTTTGTTTGAAACGTTTCTTCCTAAAATTCATAATTTTAAAGATATTAACTGCTCCAAAGAGATGGGTTTTACTAGTTTCACTAGTTTATCAAAAGATTTTTTAGGCTTGGCTGGCATTTATCTCATCAACACAGGGTGTTTTACTAATGTTGGTCAAATTCAAAAGGGAAAATATGTTTTATTTTAAATAGAACACCCTATAATTTTTGATCTCATTCGAAAGAGCAATCTCCTTTCCAAAAATGTATAGTTTTCTATCTTTTGTTTCATTAACAACAAAGATATTCGAGGTTTTATGTAGTAGTACATTTTTAATTAGTAGTTTTATATGAACGTATTTTGATGCCTAAAATCAACTCATGATATGACGGTTTGAAGCATAACAAAATCATTTAAGTCGGTTTCATGTAGTATGCATTTATAATTACGTAAATAATTTCCAACAAATCTGACAGTTTATTTAGTGAGAAAACATAATAACATAATAACATTATTTAATACAACAAAAAGTTACAATAAATGCTGTATATGCCTACCCTCTTCGTTTACGCATAACTGTAAGCGAAATTTTAAATTTTCTAATGAATTTTCTAACATTTCTTGCGGAATGTTTTCAATAATGTTCCTGATATTATTTTTTAGTTCTGCTAAATTGTTAGGCTTAGGATTGCAGCATCTATCCTTCACATATCCCCAGAGAAAAAATTTGGGACAGTTAATTCAGGAGACCGCGGTGCCCATGAAACCTCGAATATCTTTGTTGTTAATGAAACAAAAGATAGAAAACTATACATTTTGGAAAGGAGAATGATTGCACTTTCGAATGAGATCAAAAAGTATAAGGTGTTCCGTTTAAAATAAAACATATTTTCCCCTTTGAATTTGACCAACAATAGTAAAACACCCTGTGTTGATGAGATGAAATGCCAGCCAAACCTAAAAATCTTTTTGATAAACTAGTGAAACTAGTGAAACCCCTCTCTTTGGAGCAATTAATAAGCTGGTAATTTATGTTTAAAATCAGTCACTCTTATTTGAGACACCCTGTATATAAAAAACAATGTTTTTCGGGTTTGGAGGTTTTCTCGGACTATTTTTTTCGTAATCTAAAAAATTTCCTATCTTTTACCACCCTTATCTCACTTCCTAAAAAAAGAGTCCCAAATCTCGAAAAACTTGTAAAATGACAGTACTAATTACATGTTATATTAATATATTTCTTATTAAATAATGTTAAATTCTTTTTGCAAAATTTTATTATAATGTTAATAAAAAAATACTGCAATTGGAATCGAAACCTTGTTAGAAAGCGCAAAAAGATTACTAGGCAACAAATTAACTAATTTATCCACGAAGACTACTTCGTAAATGAAAATCCATTCGGGTAATAAATAAAATTTTCAAAAAATAACTTATTTTACAATTTTACAAATATGGTCCGAATATTTATTATTATCACATTATCAATTTAAAAATATAGGCCAATACTTTGTCTAACCGTTGTACAAGTTTCGCTTACCTGCCTTTTATGTTTCATGAAATATAAATTTTTCAGTAGATTCAAATTTTCGTTGCTAACGCCTGAAATTATTTTTTTTTTGTAAATAATGGTAAGACATAATTAGACCAAATCTGGTAGTAGAAAATTTTATGCGGAAGCCGAAAATAAATTAAAAATTGAGGCATTATATTTAAAATAACACACAGTTGCTATCAACTTCCGGTATATCCGGACACCGCCATGAAAATATTTTCAGTAAGTAGAACATGTCCATTTGCATAAAATTAGAAGTTTTCAGCTGAATCGGTTTTTCCGTTCTAACATGCTATCGTCGCGATGCACCCTGTGTTGTGTTCGAATTGAGCCAGAAAAAAGATATACGTAAATTTTTAATTTAACATAGTAAATGCTCTTGTCAACTTTTTCGTGGGACACACGATATATACTTTTAAATGGCGTGTTAAACTACATTATATAAAACAGAATTGCACTGACATATTCCAAAGTTACGGTAGTCAATTTTTTGTTTTTCTTTTTATTGGATTCCTGTTAACGTTTTTTTTTTCTATACAACATAATGTAGAAAATTATACAGCTTGGTGAACAGATTGATTACTTGAACTCTAGCAGTCTCCTTAATTGTTTTTAATTTATTTTTTTCTCCTGATGAACCTTCTTACGATAGTGAGCGAAACGTAGACAACTACCACTACCATTTCGAGACAATTGTGTAAGACGTTAAAACTTCACTATTAAAACCGAATATATTATACTTGAGGAATAACCTTTGTGGTTGTAAAGATGTTTTGACTTAAAGTCTACGTTAGCTTTGTTTTATGCATTCAAGCAATTTAATTTTAGTTAACAGATTTTGATTAAATGAATTAAACAGGAAAAACCATTATGATTTATTTATTGTTTTAAAGATGTTGTTACTTTTTAAGAATTTTTATCCAAATCCTTTACTAATTGATTTTTGTTTTTTTTATAAGACTATGTTGGACAAACTAGTTTTGATCGAATATATACATAGTAGAGTGCACTTCCAAACATTATTAATATCGAAAGCTTTATGAAACATATGCATCCGCACACATTGTAATTTTTGCATTTGCTTTGTAATTGTCACAGCGACCATAAAATTGATATAATTCTAAACAGTTTACGTTACAAAAAAAATAATTTATATCTCGCATTGTAACACGTACATTATAGCTCAGAAAAAGCTACTAACATATATCGCTATTAAATATTTCATTCTTTAATATACTCTGAGTATTTGCGATTATACGCATATGAAGGTTTACATTTTGGTCTGCTGAATTCAATTGATGAAATCATCCTTATCATATTTATCTAATAAGTAGTTAGCGAATTAAATCTATTTTACATAAATTTTGGAGCCTACATTCCCCATAAACAAAAAAATCATTATATATTTGTAATTAAATTACATATAAACAAAGTGACCTTTAGCGTTTGCGAATTTACACAGTGTAAGCTTGTTGTACTTGCGAATTAAACTGAGTGCTTTCCAATACTCTCTCATATTTTGTATCCCGCGGCTTCGGATTAAAGGTTTCTCTCATCTTGCTGCTCCAAATAGGGGAAAAATCAATCGATACTTCACTATTAAATTTGATAAGTTCCACATACGTCATCCATTTAATATTTTCTTTGCTATACAGTTGGGATTTATTTATCAATCGCAAATGATGTTCTTGGTCTTTAGTAATAATTTAAAACTTGAAACGGTTAAGTAAACGTGGGTGTTTGACCCAATATTGACCTATTCTTGTAGCAAATGTTTACTTGGAATTACAAGGGTTTGCTTTTGATTACTATTCTACGAGGAAACTGTGCCATTGGTTTAGCTGTGATTTATATTACAGAAAACAATAGGAACCGCACGATCTAACTAATATTTGAAACGTATGATAAAATTTCGGATTATACGGTTTTTTGTCCAACCGATTTTTAATTTATAATGAGACGTTGGATGTTTTAATAATCGAACAACGCTTTATGATTATCGTTTTTTATTTGCAGAAGTTGTAATTTAAATTTTATTTGAAGGATTTATTACATTGTCCCTAACTATTTATTTATTTCTTCGTGTATTTTGAGGTTTAGAAAACCACCAAAAACCTAAACATGCCAACCATGTGCCACAGTAGTGTACATATGCGTTTCGGTTAAATAACTCTTAACTATAAGACAACTAAGAACATATTGAATGGTATGATGACGTAAAATAGAGAACTGTACAAGTTCCACTCACGACAATGGCAAAAAAGAATAAGATCTGGACAGCTATGATGACAAAAAATATTGTTAAGCTTCAAATTTCTTTCACGACATTAAAGTATACATGCCACTTCTTCATCCGTCATGGCGTTTATTAAAGAGATCAACTCCAGACCATATTTTTTCAGTCTTTAACATACTGCAGCAGTCTTGTAACCATACAGGCTCTCGAGGTCAATCTTAATTGATAATTTTTTAACCCCTCTTTAGTGGAGCTTTTCTTCGAATGTTTGATGGGGTTATATCGGGTGAGTTTTTTAACTTGAGACATCAGAATAACTCGGAAAGAGTGAGATATTGCAAAAAGTTTTAGCCAAAAGTTGCAGGGCTTGGAAGGGGACACATGATGATGACCTTGAGTTTGACTTTGAGCTCATTTTCAAGGTCAAACTAAAGTCAACTTTGATTTTTCAAATGAAAACCCCCATTTTTTTCGACGGATTCAAGATCTGCATAAAGAAATACAAATCTTTTGTTGAAAACACTTTTCCAAAATGCATTGTTTTCCCGCTAGAGGGCGCCCTCTAACTTGGGTAACCAGAATTACTCGGAAAAGAATAACTTGGAAAGGTACTGCAACTGTCGCCTTGAACATTTTTTGCGATACCGAATAACCCATTTGATAGATGTTTTAATTGATTTCTGCAATACGGTTTAATTTTCAATTGAAGACTAACTTATGTGTAACTAACATTGTTTCGTTGCTAGGGTTACGTTTATTGCAAACGTCGACGTTTTCACAGCAACTTGATCTCCAGGAAAAAATAAGTTATAAATTCAAATATCTTAAAAGTGGCTGAATCAAATTCCAACAAATTATATATATTTGTAATCGGAACAAAGAGATCTTTTATTTGTTCTATTTAAAAAAAAAATTTTCCTCTATTACCGAAAGATACACTTTCTTTGTATGTCAGAAGACTCCTGTCTGATTTATTAGTTTTAAGTCACTTCAATTACTGTGACATTGTATACGGAACTTGTTTGAATCACCAGGAAGTCCAAAAAATTCAAAAAGTACAAAATTGTTAGTTACGATTCATCTATGGAGTTGGACGTCGTCAACATATTACTCCAGCTCTGAGAACTGCGCGTTGGTTGACTATGAGTCTTAGGAGGTCTTACATCTCAGCTCGTTTGTTTTTAGATTAATTGCATATAAAACCCCACCCTACTTGTTCGAAAGTATCTCGTTCCGTACTGATATTCATCATTTAAATCTTCGTCATCTGGGCCTGATCTCTATTCCGCGACATACTAAGGCATTATTCAGACGTTCATTCTCATTTAATATCGCTTTGATATATAATGCAATGAACGATGATTTGAAGACCCTGTTGCCCAATAGATTTAATAAGCACATAAAAAACTACTTCTAAATCAGCTATGAGATGGCATGATTTGCACCTGTACAATTATTACTTGCCTTTTGCAATTTTTTTTTTCTTTTCTACGAACTGTGCTACTTTGTTTATAAATTAAATTAAGTCTAAATTAAGTATATCTACATATTTAATTTAATGTAACGAGACAAAGTGCTTTCTCTATGTATGTCGAGACTTGGATGAGAATCAGTGCTCTTGCTATGGCAGGTGACCTGACCATGTACTCTTTGACAGGTATCGTTTTTATTAGACTATTCTGTATCACAATATATTTGTCTGTCCATAAACTAAACTAAACTAAACTTGAAAAAACCTAAAACTTTTGTATTTAAAGTTTATTTCCAAAGCTAATAATAAGGGCTGTAGGTGGGAGTCAAAAATACAATGAATAACTCTGTACATAATGTACTTCAAATGATTTTAATTTTTTTTTAAATTTGGTAATCATTCATTTAAAGAGGAGTACAGTGGTCTGCTGCAAAATAAGCTAATGACACGTAAATGCAAGAGAGTGTTTTTGCATCCTCTCTCAAAGTCGCCTCAGTTTGCTTTCTTGATGACATTGCCCCTTGGTTAAATTTTATACTAGACTAATTCTAAACAAAAATGCATGGAAAGATATTTGGACATTGCTGCCATTTTTGAAAATAGATACAAGTACAATAAAAAAGAAGTGCAAGAACTGACTCCAGTGGAAGATTTTTATTTGGTAATCTGAAATTGCTTCTATGTTTAAAAAATTCTAAAGTTTCAGTCCGATTACATATGTAAATACCTATTAATTTTTGGGTTTGCCATATTGCAAAAAATATATAAAGTTCAGAACAATGATACTGTTCAACTTCTGTTTATATTCTTGAAAAAATTATCTAACTTTTTTGGTTATTTAAATTAAATAATTAAAATTTAAAAATACTTTCATCCAAACTAATTAATTAAAATCTGTAGAAGAATCATTACAGAAGTTTAAAAATATTATTAAAGATCTAGTTAGATAATTTGTTTTTGCACTCTAGAAACTCAAAACTCTCATTTCAAAGTTAAAGTGCTATTTTAAATGTGAAAGGAATTAAAGTAGCTTTACAATCCTAAGGGTTTTGAAGTAAAATAAAATGTTGTTTTGGTAACCTTAAACTTCAAAGTATTTATTTTGAAGTTACCGTTCCTGTTAATGTATAAGACGTACCAAAAGTTGCAACGTAATATATGAAATACCAATAGACGAAACCAAATTAAATGACTAAAAAACCTAAGATCGTTACAATAACATAGTTAACTTTCATTCGATAAGTAAAATGTTTTTGTTTCAAAGTTTTTAGTAGATTATTCGTAGGACAGAGCCTAGTTTACACCATTAAATCTTAATTTTTACGCAAAAATCGTTTTTTTTTTTTATTCCGTGAGTGTGCATAAATAAATAGACTTGGTACTGAAATGCATAATAAAACAAAACAGTCGACCTACCATAGGAACACTATTAAAAATATAATTTAATTTTTAGGTATCAATCTCGTGAAATTATGGTACAAAACTTTTTCAACAAACATTCAATTTCATTCATTTATTAAGTTTTTGTACTTTTTAAAGCTACTGTTCCTCGATCATTAATAAAAGTAACGTAGAAAGTTTTCTTTTTCCAATCAATCAAAATTGATGTACTTGGTGAAACGCAACTTACGTTAATAATTTTTTCAAGCATGGAGCAATGATAATGAAGTTTCACGCAATGTTTTTGTAACGTCTTCTTTTCTGTGGTGAATTTGATGAATAAATTTTGCTTCTGTTCTGTTCTGCATCTGGTGTATAGGCAACTTAATTTTGCTTTTGGTCGTTAGATAATCAGATGACGTGAAATCGAATCCGTGTATTCGTTTCATTATAATTTCCAGTTACCTTATCATTTTTTAACAAATTTGGTGTTCAGCGATGTTTACGTGTGTTCTCTAAGGTAAATAAAAAGATAAAAGAGCTTCGTTTTATTTAAAAACAGAAACAGCTTTGTGTTCGAATTATTTAAAGTTACTTGTAGACGTTTTTAACAAAATGAGTCCCTCATTTTATTGTAAATGCCATTTCTTGTGTTTGGTCTGTGCCCATTACCGAATGCAATAAGTTTAAAGAAAAAAAAGTAAACGTAAATTACCTTATCAACGCAAGCACCATTTTGTTAATCCTTTTTAGAAATAATGTCTGCAGGTAAAACTAACCTACGAACTACATTTATCCCTTGGATGTATCTTCCTACAGATGTACATACTAAATCTATAGGAATAACAGAAGACGATGTGCGGAAACATATCAAACAGATGAAAAACTCCAAGTCCCAGGGACCGGGGAATATACCCACTGAATTAATTACATCTGGAAGAGACGAGTTAGTTAAAAGAATAGCATTCTTAATGATTATGTGTTGTATCCGACGCCAGATCCCGCAGGAATGGAAAAAAATCTTACACAAGATCGATATTTAAAAAAGGATGTAGAAATGATCTCAATTGCTACAGAAGACTTAGTATAAATAACAGTATGAGCAGACTATTTGTTAACATATTACAAACAAAACTAATATTGATAATCTCGTTACTATGAAACAAATTACAGAAAAAACGAGTGCCAACGGACATGAGGATCCATATGGCGTTTATCGACCTGGAAAAAGCATATGACACTATACCACAAGAAAAATTATGGAATGTACTTCAACATATTGGAGTAAATACACACATAATCGCCATAATCAAAGAAATGTACAATAATAACATATCGTACGTAAGTCTTGGAAAGAAAGTTTCTTCTCCTATTAATACAAGTAGAGGACTTCCGGCAATGGTGTAGCCTGTTACCCCTGTTACTTAATACACCGGGTTCTTCTTTTTCAATTACACATTCTATGTCCTACGTGTAATTATAAAAGAAACAATGTCAAAGCATTGTTCATATCCTAGGTAACCAGATCAAGTATGCAAAGGTCAATGTTACAATCATTTTATGTCAACTTGTTTTTTACTATTGAGTTTTTATTAATTAATTACTAGTGAAATACATAATGAACAGGTATAATAATGAAGAAAAAGTTACAATGCTTATGTGGTACCAACAAAATTGTAGCACTACCCTAAATGGCCTATACATTGTGCAAAAACCATTCTCAATATTTTTAACAAATTTAAAAGAGATGGTTGTGTTATAACTGGTCATAGAAAAAGAAGCAAAACCAATCATATTCTAACCGAAGAAATGAAAATAAATATCCTCTGTTATGTTGAGGAACGGCCTACAGGATCACTTTTAGATGTGACTAAACATTTTGAAATTTTGTATAGCTCGGTATACAGAACCCTAAAAGAATTTAAGTATAAACCCTATAAAATTTCAAATCATCAACAACTTACAAAGGAAGATAAAATAAAGCGTACCGATTTTTGTGAAACAATGTTCAATTCGTTGAATGAAAATGAAGAAATGTTAAGTAAAATAATATTTACTGATGAAGCTACCGTTACTATCAATTGGGAGGTCAACTCTCAAAATTTCCGGTTTGTACTAATCCTTTATTCTTCCATAAAAAAATCACAAATGTCCCTTTTATTAATTCAGATACTGGTCCTGTACCAATCCTCATATCCAAAACTTAACTCGAACCAAAAGGTTAATGTTTGAGTAGGATGCGTAAATAACTCTCTTATTGGCCCATTTTTTATTGATGGAAATTTAACAGCTGTAAAGTTTTTGAGTTTATTGCGAGAGTACATAACTCCAGCAATTGAAAGGCTTAATATTATTGAACCCTGGTGGCAAATGGATGGTGCTCCGGCACATTCGACGAATATAATAAGAAATTTTTGAAACGACATTTTTGTAAGACGCTGGATTGGAAGATTTGGTCCTATTTTGTGGCCACCCCGATCAGCAGACTTGGCTCCTAACAATTTTTTTATGGGGTAACCTAAAAGCAAAGTTTATAATAATGTACCCATTCAAAACTTAGACAAATTAAAAGATCGTATACTGCATGTAATGAAATGAATCCACAATTTGTTCAAAATTCTTTACGTTGCTTTTAAGACCGCTTAGCTTATTGTCTCGAAAGGAAAGGTGGACATTTTGAGTATTTATTAGGTCATTAAAGCAATGAATACTTATTAAATTTCATTGATAAAATGGTTATTTACTAACCTTGTTTTCATTAGTTATTTGTTTGCGTTAATAAATTATTGTTTGTTAGTGATTTGCGTTAATAATTTATAAAGAAATTAGTTCTGAATAAAAAACTAAAAATTCTAACCCAACTTGTGCAGATTTGTGCAAGTATAACGTGGTGGTATAATTGGTTGCCTATATCGCACCAATGATTTATTTTTTTTTTCCTTTAAAAGTACACATAGGGTAAATGTGTAACTAAGAAAGGAGAACCCGGTATACCTAGAAGAAACGCTAAAGATCTAGAAGTAGAACTGTGGTAACATGGGAATCTCAATTAACGAGAGTCATTTATTTTCATTAAACTTTGCTGACGACCAAATTGTAGTAGCACATGATGCGTACGACTTGGAATTTATGCTTTGAAGACTTTACCGAGAATATCAAAAAGGGGGATTAACTGTTAGGTTTAAGAAAACTGAATACCTGGTAGTCAACAGCGACACGCAGTTTGAGGTTCGTATGAAAAATATAATTGTGCTTGAGACTTGGATAACTTATTCGGTTTTGCTGCATTATAGATATTTTTTTTTTAAGAAAACGTAATGTAAAAATTTGTGGTTTGTGCATGTATACTTGTGACACAAGTGGTAAACTCTATAAATTATATTTTTTTTGTGACCAGTTCGTCCTTTTGTATCTTAAGTCCCTATTGCTAGAGACTAATCACTACGACTCATAGAGTAGCGCCTCTCGTTTCGGAAGCATTTTTGTAGCGATCCGCGATTCCTCACCGACATTATCTATCGGGTATGTGCTCCGAAACAACTATAAATTTTTTCAAAATCAATTTATGTATGATAACAAACTGTAACATATTTAATAATCGAGAAATAGGATACAATTTACGAAAAACTTTTTTCTGTCGTTTTACATTGTTACATTTCAAATTTGATTTTGGAAATTTTCCTATGCATTTTAAATTATTAAATTGATTTTGGCGCGACAATTTACGTTCGCGGAAATATCTTTTTTTTTTATTTTCGTTATCAAAATTGTTAACAATTTTGACGATCCTTGTCTGGAACCAGCCGTGTGTGCCGATTTCTGCATTCATTTGGATTATAATTGGTCATTCACCTGTTTTACTTAATTGTGCTGAAAAACATCTGCATCAATTTAAGTATTTGCGGTTAATTAAACGGGATTAATAAAGGCACACACTTACTTCTCAAGCCATCCAGCATCTGCAGGTAAGCGAGTTTCACTTGCTAATTTAATGTCGAAAAAGGAAACCCAAATGTATTTTTGTCTTTAGGCTTTTTTTTTCTTTGTTTACCCCCCTGGATTGAATTGCTACCGTTTGTGATTGAGTGATTGTCCCATGTGTCTGGTCTTGACTTCCGCATAGTTTTGTGTCTTGTGTCAATAATATTGTACGTGGAGAAGCTCTCACAACTAGTCGCTGTTCACACGCTGGATTGTTGCTATGCTTATTTGGGTGTGTTTGCTGTCTTAGCCGAGCTGGAATCTTACTCACGACCCAACGTAACATCTGGGCAGTGGACCATCTATGAAAGTTACCGTAATTGTTCAGCGCAATATGTGGATCTTGGGAATTATCTGTACCACTGTCAAGTGCTGTTTCCCTGGTCAGTTTGTCCTCCGATTTCCAGAAGGACCTCAGCTTGCCTGGCCATAACGTCTCTCTTGCAACCAGGACCTCCATCGACAGTCGCTTACCCGAAACATCTTAGTTAAGTGCATTTATAAAAGGCTATTATTATATTATTTACTTGAATTGCCTATTTATACAGAAGCGAATAGACGGTATCGCAATCTCACTGTAATTAACACTTCACCGCCGCCGCACAAGCTTGTTTTAATCTTTTTTAAGGTTAATGTTAGATAACCAATCTAGTGCGTTTTTATTTATTTCTTGCAGGTGGCAAGACGTTTTTTGCATACATGCTTTTGTGTGATTAAAACAATTATTATTTGAATAATTTATTGATCATTTATTCATCATTAATTTATATTCTTTTTTTTCTATTGTCGTCGAAATTTGACACAAATTCTTTTTGATAATTTACTTTTTTGTGTGTAAATAAACATGTTATAATCTTTGTTTTAATTTATTTTTTTAATCCTCCATTATCATTAAGGGTTGGTAATAAATATTGGCGCCCAACGTGGGGCAAAAGGAATTTGTGTCCAAAGTGGTATACAATCAAAATTTATGTACAATTTTGTTAACAATTTAAAATTTGTGTAAAACATTTGCTTGTTTATGTGTGTTGAATTTATGATTCTATCGTCAATCAATTTAAATTATTAGTTGTAATAATATAATAGTTTGCTTAAGGCATTATATTTCAAATTCATTTAACAATGTTCATTAGTGGAGCAGACGTTAATTATTTGAACAAGTCGGAGTTGACGATCGAATTAAAAATTTGTAGGGTCAATCTCTCTGAAGAGGTTGCTAAATTAAGGTTTAACTTAAGAAACCTATTACATGTGAAAAAGGGTAATGAATTCGTACCCAAACTATTTGGTAAGATTGATGATATTGTTTGGTATTACCAGAAAGTTTTGTCAGAGTGGGAAACCTTGTTGAACACATATTCAGGCACTGTAGGTCAATTTCATAAATTGAGGGCAAAAACCAGATATGTTTTTGGGTTTGTGTCTTTTTTAAACCCAGTTCCACTGAGACCGAATTAATTACTACTCATGATAAATTGTATACTAGTGTTGTCAACTTACTGGGCTCATTACAAACTGTAGCTTCCGAGAAATGCTCTGAAACAATACCCGATTCTGACTGTTGTGGTGATGAAAGTGTCTTGGATATCTCTATGATTGGAAACACCCTTTTGGAAAACCCTGTCTTAGCTTCTTCATCCAACGTAGCCGAACCTAAAACTTCACACTCTTTTTAAAATATATCCCGGTAGGAAAGTGGAATACCAAGTTTTCGGGAGAGAAGTCTAAAAGTGTGAATGGTTTCATTTGGCAAGAGTCAATAATTTGGAAGTTGGTAGACATGTTTCTGATGCACAATTATTTACCAGTGTTATTGAATTATTTGATGGAAAAGCGGCATTATAGTTCGAAGTGTGCGTAGGAAAGTTTCTTCCTGGTCCAAGATTTGTGATAACTTAAGAGGTGATTTTCAATCTTTCGAGTATAGGCGCAAGTTGTTGCGAGAAATTGAGAATCGCACTCAAGGCAATGACGAATCAATTTGTTTATATTTAGCCGTCGTGGAGGATCTTTTCAATTATTTGAAACCACCGTTGTCCGAAACTAAAAAGGTCAAAATCTTAAGAAATAAGTACATCTATCGATCATTTATTAGAACTTTGTCGCCGGTTAGAACGAACTAAAGACACCATCGATTAATACATTCCACCAGGTGGTAACACTAATCATGAAATGTCACTCGAACCTCATTTGTCATACAATGCAAGCTTTGGCGGTTTACAGGGTCCAAAGGTATTACGTACTTTCAATTCTCCTATTTCTTGCCATCAGGTATCTGTCGAACCAGAAACACCTAACAATTGCTATAATTGTGAACAATTAGATCAAGCAATGGTTTCTATTCCAACCCATTCTTTAATTACCTGTTGGAACTGCCGCTAAACAGGTCACTCAGATCGACAGTGTCCAGCCCCTAAAAAATTACATTGTTATAGGTATGGTGCACCAAAAGTCACTTTTTCACAAAGAAAAACCCTTAACAACTTTTACTAATGAATTTGTACTGAATTGGTTATCGATTTGTCTTTATGATTACTTCTATTATTATTATAATTTACTTGATCTCATATTAATATTTTCTTTTATGAAGTATTAGTCATTTTTCTCTTTTTTTGGGAGTTTAAGGTTGAAATAAAGGTAAGGTCACCAAAATAACTGTAACCTGACTGATGTAAGAACATCAAATGTAGTGCAATTTTTATGCATTTATAAAATAGGGTGGAGAAATGAAAAAAATTATCCATAACAATGTTATAAGAAGTCATTAAATTACGACCCATAAGACTTAATTTAATATGCGTTTTCAAATACAATGCTAAGATTGCGATACAATTTACGTAATAATAAATCTTTTTTATCTCATGCTATTATTTTATTAAATTCTTTGTTCGGTTATGTTAACGTTACAATTTTGTCATTTACGCACGTTGTTTTTAACTGAATCAATTGTCTAACTAAGTTTAGTATTAACTTACATGAAAATAAAGGCATCTAATGGTTAGCAATTTGTAGATATGGTGGTCTCAATCCTCATTACATTTTTTCTTTTTAAATTATTATGACATTTTTACAAACAATTACTATGTTAAGTTTTTAATTTTTCTAGCAACAGTACAGCCATTTAGTTGTTTTTGATTGAAAGTAAGTATATATCAGTTCATGTCTATTTTACAAACGCACATATTATATTGCGACATATCAAGTTTTGAGGAGTTGAGTTCGAACGGTTGAACGCGTCGTACGTACGTAAACAACAAAATATACTAAGTGACATAGAAAGAAGAACACCCAGTAATAATGAATATTTTGTAAATTTTTTTGGGAATATATTTGTTTATATTAAGATAAAAAACGATTAGTTTTTCAGCCATATTGCCCTAGCGGTTGTTTTGTTAACCTAATTCAAAAACACTTACGATTAAGTAGCCTTAAAACAATGAATTAAGCATTTGTAAGTACAGTTGTCATTTAAGCGATTTAAATTGCATTTCAAAGAGTTTCTTTAATTCAATCACAATGCCTCCAGTGCGAGGACGCCATAATTTTCGGCAATTAAGCGAGTTTGATAGGGGTAGAATTGTGGGATTGCGTGAGGCTGGTTTGTCTATGAGAGATATAGCCGCTAGAACGCAACGGAGTTTAAACACTGTGGCAGTCTGTGTTCGGGCATGGAACCAAGAGGGCCGTACACGAAGAGCGAGAGGTACAGGACGTCGTCGAAGAACCACAGAATGCGAAGATCGCCGTCTTAGACTATTGGCTTTACGGGACCGCTTCTCTTCTACACGGGCGATTGCGGACCAGTGGTTTGAAGAACATGGAAGACCGATTGGGATGCGAACCGTTTATAGACGGATAAGAACCTTTGGGCTCTTTTCATACCGTCCCCTTTTTGTGCTACCACTGACTCCAGAGCATCGACGTTATCGTCTAGCGTGGTGTAGAGAACGGGCAAATTGGGACCAAGAATGGAATTCAATTGTCTTTAGTGATGAATCCAGATTCTGTTTGGGTATGCATAACGGTCGTGCAAGGGTGAGAAGACGGCGCGGTGAAAGACAAGATCCCCAATTTTCTGTGAATAGGCATGTGCACCACACAGTTGGAGTTATGGTATGGGGAGCTATTGCTATTGGAAGTAGGTCACCTTTGGTCTTCATTAGAGGTAACATGACCGCTGCGCGCTACATCCAGGAGGTCGTAGACCCCATATTGTACCTTATGTTCAGACCATCCCCAACAGCACATTCCAACAAGACAACGCACGACCTCATGTTGCTAGGGTTTCTTTGGCTCATTTTGAGGCCAATCAAATTGTTTGTTGCTTTGGCCACCAAGATCTCCCGATCTTTCGCCCATCGAGCACGTCTGGGATATTATGGGAAGAAGATTACTCAATTTACCTCACCCTGCACAAACTCTAGCGGCTTTGCAGCATCAGTTACAGATAGCATGGGATGAGATACCCCAAGAAGAAATCGATCACCTCATTAGAAGTATGCCCAGACGTGTTAATGAGTGCACAAGACATCGTGGTGGAGCAACACATTATTAAGTTTTTGAAGAAGTGAACAGTTTAATTTTTATCAAATTGTGATCGTTTACTAATCTAATTCGTATACACTAGTATACCAAAAATTGTTCAAATAAATTCATTATTACTGGGTGTTCTTCTTTCTATGTCACTTAGTATACTTATTCACAGTAAACCAGTATTAATGTTTAAATATTGAAACTTTAATTAAAAGTGATGGTGTATACAAAATGAAAGATAGTGAAGTGTTATAACAGAGTAAGAATTTACTTATGAAATTATTATCATTATCTCAACAACGAACACAAAACACGATAACATACACTAGATATCTTAAAAAGGAATATATATGCATTAAACACACGCAATTTGGCCTAAAATAAACGTTTAATGGTTAATAAATAATTTTAAGCTGAAATCTAATACGTATCAAATCAATTAGTCATTTATGAGTAAATCAAATAGACCTAGATCAGAGAGCGTTACGTCAATAAAAGATTATCTTAAAAGAAAAAGAGAAGTAACGTCTACGGAAGATAATACCGGACCCATCACGGCCAAAAGACGCTCTCCAAAAAAGTAAAAAAATACAAAGATCACCACAAAATACAAAAAAACAAGAAGAAGATATTAACACTAGCAATATAGATATGGAAGAATTAAAGATAATGTTACAAACTCTTAGCTTAGAAGTTCACAAAGGGTTCCAAAACAATAACAACGAAATAAGAACACTCAAAGAAGATATAAAACGCCGCGAAGAACAATGGAAAGAAGACAGATTACAACTAACACAAAAAATTGAACAACTAGAAGCTAAAATGCATAAACAAGACACAATTATTGAGAACCTAGAAAACGGATTAGAAATTCAAGAAAAAACCAAAAAAGCTCAAAACATTATCATAAAAGGCTTAAACTTACCTAACGAAGAAGTAGAATCAAACATTGAAGAATTTTGAAAAAAGAATTAGATAGTGATGTAAAGGTAAAAGCAGCCTATAAAATAGGAAACGACCCAGAGAAGCTAATTGTTGTAGCAACACTTAACAGCAGATAAAAAACAATTAATAATGAAAAACAAGTACAAACTAAAAGGTAAATCAATATATATTCAAAACGACCTAACAAAATTGGAATTAAAAATTCAAAATATATTATGGCAACGCGCTCAAGAAGAAAAAAAAGGAAAAAAACCAAACTATCATTTCCGAAACTGTACGTTGAAAATGAAACATATGTGTGGCACAAACAATTGCAACAAATAAAAAACAAAATAATATCGTGACCCTCCAAAAACCATTAAAAAACAATAAAAAACTTGTGTAGAATATCGTTCTGGAACTTGAATGGACTTAATAATATATTTAACGTTGACGAAGAAACTAAAAATATACTGCAGAAAAGTGACGTAATATGCTTAAGTGAGACGTGGCACACTAACAACTTAAGCAAACTACCTGACATATTTTCAATCAATACCAAATATTAAGTAGTAACGCAATAAAAGAAAAATCTAGAGGACGAGCCAGTGGTGGTCTTCTGGTGTTAATAAAAAAACAATTTACTTCAAAAATTATCGAAATATCAACTTGGTGGATAATCCTGGAAATAGTAACAAACGGAGCAACTCACATTTTAGTGTCAACCTACCTAAGACCTAACTTAAACGATGAAGAATGTATCCGAACGCTACAAGAATTAATCTCAATTATTAGTGATCAATACAAAAACAAAAATTATTGTGGTAGGTGACTTTATGGCCACATAGGACAATAATAATAATAATAATAATAATAACCATTTATTCATTTACATAATACATGTATAAATACACAACAGAAAAAATAAAGTACAGGAAAAAAACATGAATAAATGTGACATAGAAAAAAATGGAAAACCGAATAATTGAAAATTAATTAATATATAAAAAAAGAAGAAATCAACAGAGTGAGCATAGTTCCAGCTAAGTTCCAATATCATGAAATTTGACGGTGTGAACATATGCTTGATTATATTGAAAAATCTGAGCAAAGAAATTCAGAAAAGAACAAATTGTTTAATATTATTATTGATTATATACGATAGCACCAGTGATGATTATAAAAAACTTAACAATGTTGTATTTAAAAAGGATTAAAAATGTTAAATTTATAATGAAGTTAACTATTTTATTTACTCAACAATAAAGAAATTTGTTGTCTTGAATTAAAAACAGAATTTTTTAATCAATTTTTGTAGCTGTACGTAGATAAATTTGCTATACAATCAAAATCATAATATTGCAATGTAAAATTATAAACAAGTGGAATATAATATAAGAAATTAGATTGACCTACACTTTTTCTTGCTGATATTACGTACGACAGATTGTTATCTTTCAGTCTAGTATCATATGAGTGAGTGGGAACACAAATATCATTATACCTAGATTTATGCAAAAACTTTGATATAGATATAAAATACAATTGTTTTACATCAAAAACATTTACTTCTCGAAACAAAGCGTCGCTAGAAAAAACAATTTTTATTGTAAATAATTTTCAATACTAATTTCTGTGTTATTTCTAACTTTGATAGATAAGTTGTCAAAGCGCCACCCCAAATAATTATTCCATAACTCAATGAAGACTGGATAAATGCAAAATATAGTATACCCAGAATTTTAATTTCAAATGTGTGTTTAAGAGTTCTAAATAAATATATGTATCTTCTTAGTTTAGTAACTAATTGGTTAATATGCACATCCCATTTCATGTTTGAATAAAAAATATATACCTAAATATTTTATAGATGTAACCCCAGATATGTTTATATTACATGTACAACTATTTCTGTTACAATTAACATTATGAACAACAATATGCTCGTTCGTAAGTAAATTACAAGCATAAGAAGAAAACGGCAAATACTTAGTTTTACTATAATTTAAAGTTAAACAGTTGTTATCTAGCCAGTATTTTATTGCTGATAGCTTAGTTGAAGCAGATAACATAACATAATCCCAAGTGGAACCACAAAGAATCAATAAATCATTGATATAAATATTAAACAAAACTGGCCCAAGAACGCTTCTTTGTGGAACTCCACATTTAATTTTAAGAGATGTACTTATTTTATTATTTACTCTAACACATTGATATCTGTCACTTAGATAACTCTGAAAAAAATGTAAGGATGTACCACGGATACCAATATGTTCAAGCTTATCAAAAAGGATAGAATAGTTGACACAGTCAAATGCCTTGGCTAAATCTAAAAATACAGCAATAGAGCATCTAGAATTATTCATATTTTTATAAATTTTTTTTTGTTAGAAAAGCCAAAGCATCTGTCGTGTCTCTATCTTCTCTAAATCCGAATTGACGAGAAGATAGGATACTAAATTTTGTTAAGAAGTTTACCAGTTGAGTTTTTATTATTTTTTCAACAACTTTTTGAAATATTAGAGCACAATGCTATAGGTCTGTAATTAGTAAGTAATTCGGTGGCTCCACCCTTGTGAAGAGGTATAATAATTGTATCTTTATAAGCTCTAGGAAAATAACCTGCCTCTAAACATCTATTAAAAATAATTGACAAAGGTTTAGAAATAATAGTAGCACATAGTTTTAAAATTTTGTTACTAATTCCATCAGAACGAGTTGAGGAAGTAGTTTTTAATTTTTTGATAGTGAGTATAATATCATCTTCAATGATGGGTAAAAAATAAACTTTGATTTAATCTTTCAAATTTAAGTTTATAGCTATCGCTAGTTTTTATATAATTTGTTAAAGATTATCATAATTAATAATTTTTTGGATTTCCAATACTTATCTTCATTACTGCTTGTATCGTTAGTAATTTTATTTTTGTTATCCCTAATGTTCACTATAACCGGGTAGTGATCTATAATTTTACTTTTGCAAATAATGGGTAAGATATTGTCATTTTTGATAAATGTTTTGATGTTAATGTGGTCAATACAGGATTCAGATGTTTTATCAGCCCTAGTAACGTTTTTTAATACAAGAATAAAGAGAAAACTCACCTATCAAATTTAAATATTCTTCCGCTAAACGATCGTGTTTTAAGATATCAATATTTGTATCTCCCGCTAATATTTTAAAATTACTTTGCAGATGATCCCTCATATAATCTTTGAGAGAAATTAAAAAATCTGTAGTACAATAAGAATGAGATCTATATATTGAGGTAATGGCAACTTTAAGATGGTTTATTTTTATGGTGATTCTCAAAAATTTAAAATTCTTTACATCAAATAACCTTATAATTTTGTAAAATATTTTTCCTACAATAGACAATCACTCCATCACTTTTATTTATATGACTATGATTGTGATAGAGATCATAATTATCTAAATTAAAAATTGAAGATCAAGACTATACCAAACTTCAGACAAAATTATTACGTCAAATATATTATCAAAAAATGTTATATATTCTTGCAGAGAATTAAAATTTTTGGATATGCTACGAATGTTGGTATGAAAAATACAAATATTAGTATTATATTTAAATCGGAAATCAGAAATTGACTTATAACAAATATCTCTGTTATTTACACTGATGCTATCTATGTCAAGTACTTCATCAATAAAATCCAGCTCAACTGTTCTTCACAATTAAATGAAATTGACATGAACATATTTTCTTCCGCACAAGTAAAAGAAACAAGAGACTCCTCACACCAAAGTTGTAACAATAGAGGAAGAAAGTTGGTATACATAATGGAAACAGAAGGACTCTATGTCTTAAACGGTCGTACGCATGGAGACTTGCCCGGTCGCAATACATTTCTAAAACACAATGGTAAGTCAGTTATAAACCTAGCTTGGGGAAACCTAGACTTTCTTGAATCAGTTTCCCAATTTGAAGTACTACCCCATGTCACACCCTCTGCTCACTCCGTTTGCACAATTATACTTAAAGAAAAACAATACCAACAAAATCAATATAAGTTTGCAGAGAAAAGAAAAGCAAATTTTGCAGATAAATTTAAATACAACCACGGAAACACCGCTCAATTCTTCATCATTTAAACAATTTACCACAATTATGTCACAATAGCGAAAAAATAGACACAGTAAACAGTCACCTAATCGTCGCAATAAAAATGCTCCTTGCCACTCGGTTATGATTAACATAACAAAAATAAAGAAAAAACAGTATAAATCCCACAACCCATAGTTCAATGCAGAATGTTTCGTCTTAAAACAAAACACCAGAAGAAGTCTTAAACTCTTTCACAACACCAATACAGACACAAACTTAGAAGACTACTTAAACAACAAAAAATCTACCTACAAACCATACAGAAACACAAACAAATCTACTACAAACAACTAACCGAAGCAATTTCAAACACAAAGAATAACATAGAGTTCTGGAAAACAGTAAAAAGACTAAAACCAAAACATAAAAACTCAGATGAAATAAATATTGATACATGGAAATTGTTCTACCAAAAATACACAACAACAAAACCAGTTCCAATATACCAACATTCATAGGCTGCCAACATCCTTACTTAGATAGCAACGTCACATCAAGAGAACTACAATTTTGTATTAATACTTCCAAACAAAATACAACACCAGGAACGGATGGACTCAATAATGAATTCTTTAAGAACCTAACGCCGTATTGGAAACTCTACATATTTGATATGTTCAATATGATTCTTTCTAAAGAAAAAAACACCTGCATCATGGTCAACAATACAGTTGATTCATATATACAAAAAAGGAAATAAACAAGATCCGCTCAACTATCGTAATATAGCCCTGATAAACTGTGTGTGCAAATTGTTTACTCAAATTATATACAACAGGATCTCTACGTGGTGTGAAGAAAACAGGGTGCTGCAAGAAACTCAAATGGATTTCCGGAAAAACAGAGGCACAATAGACAACATATTTTCACTGACAGCAATATTACAAATACATCTTCAAAAAAAGAAAAGAACAATATATGCAATATTTATAGACTTTAAAAGAGCCTTTGACCACAACAAATTATGGGAAAAACTCTATAGCTCAGGTATATCCATCAAACTAATTAAAATATTGCACAACATGTATGAAAAAGCTAACATAACAGTAAAACAAAATCTCGCAGAATCAAAAGCCATTAAAATCTCAAAAGGGGTATTACAAGGAGACCCACTAAGCCCATTATTATTTGCTCTATATATCAACGACTTTGAAACGTACTTTAAACAACACAATTTACGCGGTCTAAACGTAGATGGATACAACGACGTTTTAAGTCTAAGCTATGCAGACGATATTGTGTTATTGTGTGAGTCTCCAATTGACATTGATAGAAAATTAAAATTATTAGAAACGTATTGTGCCGAAAATTTAATCTCAGTAAATATAAATAAAACAAAAATTCTCGTGCTACATAAAGGACGCAGGCTACACTGTAACTTTAAATATAAAAAAGAAAAAGTAGAAGTAGTGAACAACTTTTGTTATCTCGGAATAAAATTTTCGTCATCGGGAAAATTTAAGCTAGCCGCAGAAGACAGCTTCAAAAATCAATAATAACTTCACACACAGTTAAAACACTACTACAAAATGGTAAATCACAAACTTGGAAAGAAAAAAACCATTTACTAAACTCCATTATAAACGCAACTGCACTCTACGCATCAGAAATTTGGGCACTACAACAATCCGAACGAGTAGAAAGATGCCAACTTCATTTTCTAAAAAGCATACCCCACTTACCAAGATCGACTCTAACCACATGGTCAGATTAGAAACCGGCACAAATCATATCGCGGTTGAAATCTGGAAACGAGCCTTAACTTGGTGGATGAAACTACTAAAGATGGAAAACCACCGCCTCCCAAACAGTTGTATAACAAATTAATGGCTCTAGACACAATCCACAATAAAATAGATTACAACTGGGTCACGCAAATAAAAACATTTTTAATAAACATGAGGTTTAAGGTCATATGGACACAACAAAACGCAGATACTTATAACATTAACCAAATTATCGATACCTTCAAGACGAGCTTACAAAATCAAGATCTGAGTAACAACAGCATTTTGAAATACAGCACAATATACAAACACCTAAAAATAAACTTCGCCACAGAAGACTACCTAAACATTAAATTGCAATACAATAAAATCAGAGTAATTGCACAATTGCGTTTAGCAAGCAAAAAACACATCACCTTCTTTTATAACAACATAAAGTATTCTATCAACGCAGAAGAAAAATGCACGATCTGCAACAACCTCCCCCCCCCCCCCCCCCCCCCCCCCCCCCCCCCCCCCCCCCCCCCCCCCCCCCCCCCCCCCCCCCCCCCCCCCCCCCCCCCCCCCCCCCCCCCCCCCCCCCCCCCCCCCCCCCCCCCCCCCCCCCCCCCCCCCCCCCCCCCCCCCCCCCCCCCCCCCCCCCCCCCCCCCCCCCCCCCCCCCCCCCCCCCCCCCCCCCCCCCCCCCCCCCCCCCCCCCCCCCCCCCCCCCCCCCCCCCCCCCCCCCCCCCCCCCCCCCCCCCCCCCCCCCCCCCCCCCCCCCCCCCCCCCCCCCCCCCCCCCCCCCCCCCCCCCCCCCCCCCCCCCCCCCCCCCCCCCCCCCCCCCCCCCCCCCCCCCCCCCCCCCCCCCCCCCCCCCCCCCCCCCCCCCCCCCCCCCCCCCCCCCCCCCCCCCCCCCCCCCCCCCCCCCCCCCCCCCCCCCCCCCCCCCCCCCCCCCCCCCCCCCCCCCCCCCCCCCCCCCCCCCCCCCCCCCCCCCCCCCCCCCCCCCCCCCCCCCCCCCCCCCCCCCCCCCCCCCCCCCCCCCCCCCCCCCCCCCCCCCCCCCCCCCCCCCCCCCCCCCCCCCCCCCCCCCCCCCCCCCCCCCCCCCCCCCCCCCCCCCCCCCCCCCCCCCCCCCCCCCCCCCCCCCCCCCCCCCCCCCCCCCCCCCCCCCCCCCCCCCCCCCCCCCCCCCCCCCCCCCCCCCCCCCCCCCCCCCCCCCCCCCCCCCCCCCCCCCCCCCCCCCCCCCCCCCCCCCCCCCCCCCCCCCCCCCCCCCCCCCCCCCCCCCCCCCCCCCCCCCCCCCCCCCCCCCCCCCCCCCCCCCCCCCCCCCCCCCCCCCCCCCCCCCCCCCCCCCCCCCCCCCCCCCCCCCCCCCCCCCCCCCCCCCCCCCCCCCCCCCCCCCCCCCCCCCCCCCCCCCCCCCCCCCCCCCCCCCCCCCCCCCCCCCCCCCCCCCCCCCCCCCCCCCCCCCCCCCCCCCCCCCCCCCCCCCCCCCCCCCCCCCCCCCCCCCCCCCCCCCCCCCCCCCCCCCCCCCCCCCCCCCCCCCCCCCCCCCCCCCCCCCCCCCCCCCCCCCCCCCCCCCCCCCCCCCCCCCCCCCCCCCCCCCCCCCCCCCCCCCCCCCCCCCCCCCCCCCCCCCCCCCCCCCCCCCCCCCCCCCCCCCCCCCCCCCCCCCCCCCCCCCCCCCCCCCCCCCCCCCCCCCCCCCCCCCCCCCCCCCCCCCCCCCCCCCCCCCCCCCCCCCCCCCCCCCCCCCCCCCCCCCCCCCCCCCCCCCCCCCCCCCCCCCCCCCCCCCCCCCCCCCCCCCCCCCCCCCCCCCCCCCCCCCCCCCCCCCCCCCCCCCCCCCCCCCCCCCCCCCCCCCCCCCCCCCCCCCCCCCCCCCCCCCCCCCCCCCCCCCCCCCCCCCCCCCCCCCCCCCCCCCCCCCCCCCCCCCCCCCCCCCCCCCCCCCCCCCCCCCCCCCCCCCCCCCCCCCCCCCCCCCCCCCCCCCCCCCCCCCCCCCCCCCCCCCCCCCCCCCCCCCCCCCCCCCCCCCCCCCCCCCCCCCCCCCCCCCCGCAAGAAACAGAAGATTTTTACCATCTGCTACTCACGTGTCCTATTTACGAATCCTACGCTCTCACCAATTTAAGAAACTACCGGAACAAAGATACAATTCTGCACTTGCTAAGTTGATTTGAACTATGACAATATTAACAATCTCTACCTGTATATAATAAACGCCCTGAAAATACGTAGTTTTTGTATAAACGAATAAGTTTAAGTCTAAAATAATTCAATTAGTTTAATTTAGTATAATCACAATGCCCATACTGTTGACATAGAATGTATGTTAATTAATTTAATTTTGATTTATACACTCAACCTCTTGTAAAAGGACTACTGTTTCTAAATACAATAAAACTTTCATTCATTCATTTAAGTTTTGAGGATATATGTCAAGTTCTCGTCACGTTATAACGAGAAATGTATTCAGTGACGGCTAAATTTTTGATTTTTTGTTTATATTGACTTTTAATATCGGTTCAACCATCTAACTACATTTAACTCAAAATGGCATTCATGGGTTAGAGTTAGTTTCCTCAAAGTGTTAGAAATGGGTGGTCGACGTTAACGAACATAACTATTCAAACTTCTTAGGAGAAGATCAAGATTGCCAACATTTGAAAATAGCTTTCCCATTCCACACTAGTGTACACTCCATTAACTTGTACAAAACTATTTCTCATAAACTTTGACCAAATTGAAATTTACTTCGTCGGTAATAAGGAATGTGAGAAAAGGAAAAAAGCGAATTTATTCTATGCAACGTTATTGTCTCAAAATGAATAGGTAGTTTTACAACTGTTTACACATCGGGGCTTATACGGAAAGTCAACCGTTTACAGTGGCGGAATTCGATGGCAGTCGCTTTCAGTAAATGGCTAACAACGATTGCTGATCGATCACCAACCGCAATAGCGATTGTATTGTGTCGACCTATTTGTTTTATTACATTTTTGTAATTTGTTATTTTGTATTGGGTAGTTGAATTTTTTTGTTTCCCTTTTTTAGTTAACAAAAAAATTCAACATAGAAAAGCACTTAAACGCACTTAAAAAAAATGGTCGTAATTAATCTCCCAAAGTGAGAAATCCAAAAGGTGCGGTGCAAGCCATAACTTCATTCTTCTTAAGAATATAAAATATTGAGGCGATTTTTTCTCTATTCAAGTTTTATACCGGCAAACAAATAGCTTTTGTTCCAACTGGTTTTTGCAAACGCACCTACACGCATGTTAATTGTGCCTCGATAAACAGTTTGCAAATCAGGCATGTGTTTTTTCTTGGAAATGAGAGAAGCACAATAGGAGCGAAAAGCTCGAAAACGTGTAAAACTTTGCCTGTCGCTACAGATAACAGGAAAGCACTTGCAATAATTTAGCTTCCAAATTTCTTTCAAGTACACATTCGCATTTTCTTTTCCGTTTGGTAATTACGAATCGATAAGGGAGTCTTTAGCTGCCACCAAAACACGATATCTTTTGTTTCTCTGCCCATCTTCTTCCATTCTAATAATCTCGTTATATTTTAATATCTTTAAGTTTTGTAGAAGCAAAATTCATTGATGTTGTTATTCAAATTATTTTCTTTCGTAATTTAATTATGGCGTAAAAAATTTTATTACACATTTATGGAAGCAATTGCTTAATAATTGGATCGATTGATGCGAACAAATCAGACTGAGCTTAATTCTGAAGCCTGTTTCCTTTCTGGCATAACGTGAATTTGTTCAACTCGTTGTTTTGTTCTCGCTTTTATTCTTTATTGTATGAATTTTTCAACGTTTCAAGATTTCAGTGTGATTTTTCGGTTTTTTATTATGCTTTCTTTTGTTAACTTTAATTTTGGGTAAATCTGTGTTATATATTTTTTCTTGAGAAAAAGCAAAGGAAGTTTTGTAGAAGTACTACAAAGATACAATACGAAAAAATATTGTTAATTTGAGTAATTCGTCGAATCTTTTAAAATATTCTGATAACATTACTACGAATGACCAATGCAGTTCGTTTATGTATCAAGTCAATGAAGGGATTCCTTTCGAATGAACCTAAGATTGCCAGTCAATATTTTAATGAAAAGCCGAGACTTCATGAATAAATCTACGTTGACATTTGTTGTGCTTATTTTTATACCAAAAAACCACCGCACCAAAAACCGTAGTAAATTGCGCCGGGGCAGGGGCTAAAACCTGGATTCTTAAATAATACGTACAACATTTTTTCTGTGATCATTCTATTATTGTCTATTGATAATTACCCCAGTCAATAGAGCAAATAATAAGTAAATTTTTGACAAAAATAATAGTAGGATACCGCCTGCGCCATGTAATTGTAAATAGTATAAAGTACCTTGTATTCATGTTTTATACCGAAAATGAATTGTCATTATATTAATTAACATTTAAGTGCAAAGAAACGTGTTTTTTCTCAACTTTTTTTTTCCTAGGTGGAAAGTAATAAACCAATGTTAATGGTGTAAAAAGAAAAGTTGTAAGAACATAAGAATACGAATAAAATGAGCACCAATTCGACTCGATCAGGTAATAACTTTCCGAGAAAATCGGAAAAAGTAAAACATTTGGATTCTTAGAATTTGTTATTTTTGAGATGTAGTATAAATCTATCAGGAAATAGAAGGTAATGATACGAACTAAGTGTGTGCATAACCCTACAATTATCGGCAATTAGTTTATGCACCATTGCGATTTAAATATTCTTTAAAGCAATATATTCAATCAAGGTTGAATGCTCGTGTGGTAGTTTGATTGTCAGAAATAACAAAAAATTGTGAAGCTGAAATAGAAAGAAACAAAACGTATATTCTCATTTTTTTATAAAATGATATTTAACTCGCAAAAAATGCATGCAAAAAAGACTGAAAATGACCGAGTGTGGAAAAACGGATAAGTAGTGGGGGTACCATTTGAGGGGGTTGCAATTTATATAAGCGCGCTGCGGACGGGTACTCCCACTACTTTTCCGTTTTCTTGCATGTGGTTATTTTCAGTCATCTCATCTTTGCATGCATTTTTTGCGTGTTAAGTATCATTTTATCAAAAAATGAGAATATACGTTTTGTTCCTTTCTATTACTTCACATTTTTTTTTATTTCTGACAATCGGACGACCGCACAAGCATTCAGCCTCGATTGAATATATTGCTTTAAAAAATTTAAATCTCAGTTGTGCATAAACTAATTACCCGACAGTTGCAGAGTTTGGCACCCACTAACTACGTATTATTACCTCCTATTTCCTGAAATACTTATCATACATCGCTAATAATGACGAATCTACGAATTTTAAAAGAAAAACCCAAATATTTTACTTTTTCCAATTCTTCTCGGAAAGTTATTACCTTATCGAGTCGAACTGGTGTTCATTTTAATTGTATTCTTATCTTCTACACCTTTTTTTTATACTATCAACATATTGGTTTATTACTTTACACTCAGCGAAAAAAAGTTGAGAAAAAACACGTTTCTTTGCATTTAAATATTAATTAACCATATAATGACAATTAATTTTCGGTATAAAACATAAATACAACGTACTTTATACTATTTACAGTTACATGGCGTAGGTGGTATCCTACTATTATTTTTGTCAAAATATATCTCTATTTACTACACTAAATTAGCAAAATTGTTTTGACATTTACTTACGTAGTCATGACAGCAACAAAAATTTCTGTGTAAGAAATACCTTTTGGTTTTTGTTATATTGATTCACAAATTAACGACATTTTTTTATACCACAGAATAAGTGACGGTGAAAGCTCAAAACATATAAACTGTAAAGACAAAAGAGAAACTACAAGCATGTCAAAGTATGTTAAATTGTGGTTTATAGAAATTAAAGCACAGTTTAATACATGATGTATAACGCGGGATTAGACAAAATTTGATACAGTGTTGCCGACATGGTCCGAAGATGCCTTGTCGGTTGTGACGGACATTTTGCTAATTCTATCTGCGGAGAAGAAATACAATCTGGGGCCGCCAAAAGAAACAAATAATATGAGCAGCATTATAGACAAATTCAAGATAATGACAGAGATTTTGGCAACCAATGCTAGCAAAAGCAGAAATCGTTCACGTCCTTAGTCACGCAGTCGCTCAAACAATCGTGTTCGTTTCCCATATCAAAACAGTCAGAAAAATATTACACATGACATATGTTCAATCGCAATCTGAAGAAATGTTGCTAGGATTGCAAATTCCATTCTAAAAACTAGTCAATTACAGCTTGTCAACGGCCGACTTTTTATCACTAATCTAACAGGGACAGTTTTTGGTTTACACTGGATCTGATCTTTCTATTGTTTCCCCAACGATAGCAGATAAGAAAAACAAACTAAATTGTACGTAAATATTCGCAGCTAACGGCACACTCATTCTAATTTTTGGAGAACGACTGATCAAATTCAAAATCGTGCGATTAGGAAGAGAATTGTCTTGGCCACAATCATCGGATCTAATTTTTTAAAGCATTTTGGTCTTTGGTGCCTAAAAAAAATGGTAGTTGGCATCCATATGGTGACTGCCGCCAGTAAACGCAGTAACCATTATAATACTTTCACTTTCAAGTCAGTAATCAAATGAACACAATCTGCTAATTGGGTCAAACTTCTTCCGACAATTTTATTAAGCCACAGATATAGCAGCTACTTCTGCGGAGATGGTATACGGAACAACATTGCTATTTCTTGGTGAATTTTTCATTAATCAAAGTAATCTCTGGCCTGCATTTAAATTTGACAACCAAGTACATGAGTTAATGCGCGGTCATTGTTCCAAGCAGCCGTCAACCCATGACCTTAAAAGAACAATTTCATTCAAGAACACCTCTCGCTTTGCCGTTTTACCATTGTAAGGAGTGACAGTGAACAGCCACCATTAACACTGTCATACGACGGACCTTATTGCGTCAGTGAACGAAAAGAACCTACATTCATGTATGACGACAATGTTGTACCTCTACTGCGAGTTCATCAACTACCAAGTTCAGCTCTGTCAGTTTCAAAATTGACGAACAAGAAACAACTTACTTTTTTAGACCAACTATCTTCTAAAACATCGAGGTTTGGACGATCACTTATGCCATCAAAGAGACTCGTGACTGCATCACGTGGGCTAATGTGGCAACTGTTAAAACTTTTTTTATCTGTGCACGATTATTTAAAAATTAAAAATCCAATAGACAAATGTGATTATGTTTTTACGTTACGTCACTTTTGAATTTAGGTAAACACGTTTTTATGGTTTTAGTTTGTTACACAGATTTTACGTTAAGTATTTTTAATTTTTTATCTGTATAACTGCAACATCATGTTTATGTTTTTATGGCGGGTGAAATGCTTGGCTTAACATACAATAAAGTGTTGGTGTACTGCAGCAAATCGGTATAATAATGCATGGCACAAATTGAGAAGCCGGGAGGAAGCAATGAAAAGAGTGCTTGGCTGTGGACCTACATGTGATCATGTTAGTAATGAACCAGGCGCTTGCTTTCAACACATGAAAAGACACCATTAGTTTAAATGCACTACATTGGTGTAACCGCCACTATAGTCGGAATAGTTACAAACTTTGGAACTTTGAAATCATTTAAATTCACAACTTAGCCTTACAAAGTTGTTGATTTTGGGCACAGCTTATGGATATCGGTGTTGTATTCTTTGCTTGGTTGTTGTTATTGCATTTTACATTATAATGTGTATACGCAATCAAACTATTCTATTTGCAGTAGTCAGTTTATAAAACATTTATTTTGTTTGGAACTGCCGTGAAACATAGAAACGTTTTATTTAACAATATTTTTAAGTGTGTTATTAACCTTTAATTTAAAGTAAATGTTTTGTACATATCAACCGTTTAAAAGTAATTAAAGTGACATAAAGATTCTATATTTTAATTAAGTAAAGAAATTTGATTTGTTTGGCTTAACAAAATACTTTCATCTAATTCAATTAATATTGTAATTAAGTAATTATTTGTAAGAAATGTTTACAAAGTACTGCTATGAGTTGCGAAAGGCGCAGAATTTGCAATAAGCGTGTTATTAAGGTTCCCACGAACTAGCATACAAGAGTGTCAGACACGTATGTCATACATGTGTGACACGATTCTGAGTGGTGATATATCACCTCATGAGCGTTTAACAGCCACACTTTGCGATCTAGCCACTCTAAGAAACTATAAAAATTTTAAGTTTTCAATCCTAATTTCTTCTCAGTCGTTGGGAAAAATAATAGCAGAGACATACAAATCTTGTATAGTTAATGTGTTAAACACAAAATATATGAAGATGTGACGGTATTATTTCGCAAATAATTGATTTATAGACCAATTTCTTCCTACAGTATAGACAGCCGTGTTAACACTCATGCGTTTGAATATGAATTTTTATATTGAAAAATTTTCTGGGGATTTTAGTTGTTTGGAATTGCCATTTTCGATGATTTGTCTGCATTTGCAAAAGTTATACCTCACTTCCTATGTGTTGACTGTCGCGAAAAGGTGTATATGGAAATGTTGTTTAAAAATTGAACAATTATACATGTGCTTTGTAATATCGATTGAAGTAAAATCATTCCATTCAAATTAGAGAATAAGTCTTCGACTACTGTTCCTGTGTAAGTACTTTTATTTACTTTCTTTTGTTTTAATAAAATATTTGCTCTCACGGATTCTATTAATTGCAAGCACCTTTTTTTTCTTTTGTGGGTTTTTCCTTTGTTATCAACGGAGTCTATTTTGGTTTTCCTTCTCTTCATTAGATAATAAAATATTAGATTTGGATACGAGAGCGGTCACATCTGCCGATTAATTGTCGAACACCGAAGACTTCCTATTTATACAAGTTAATTCTTTTAGTACCGCAACCATGAGTTTAGCAACGTACCTTTATTGACGCTGAATAAATACTTTTGTGAACTAGAAAGATCTTTCAAGTATCTGATTAATTTTGTGCGCTTTGAATCTATTTAAATAATTGGCCAAGGTCCGGTACTTTCTGTAATTGTTGTCAAGTACATTCAGAACAATATTTGCCACGTCAATCGCTTGCATGGAAAAATCGGTGTTACTACTGTTAAATACGCTAACCTATTTGGGGCGTTTGTGCCTCGAATTTGTATTTGTGCCTTAATTCTCTTTCGAGAATTATTATTATTTTGTAACTATATTTTGCTATTCATTCTAAATGATATTATCTATTGTTGTGTCGACGTGTTTCTATGTGTGTTAATTGAACTCTAGTCGCTATAATAATATACACATTTCTATCCACGTACGGTTTGTTTTGTGTGTACGAGTTTCTAGTGGCTCTAGATATCTCTTATACGTAATCCTAGGTGGCGCTTTATAAATTCTTCGTGCAATGTAGAGGCCATCATTTCAAACGATTCTCTATCATCCCACGACTACTTCCGACTAAGAGGAGCTGCCGGCAGGCCTTCTAGCACTGTTATATTTATTTTTAAGTTTGTTTACAAATAATCCGTAACAAAGGTAAGAAAATATGTGCGTATTTTACTAATTTAATAAATATATTTATAAAAAAAGTGTTCAAAACCGTTAATAATAAAGAAAATAGGATTCAAAATTAAAACATTTTAATTAATTATTGCCCTCACTTAGTTGATAATTTCCAAAAAAACATAGAGGCACCATTATTAAAATCGTAGTGAGACGTAGCTGAAGTACCTTCTAAATTTTGGTACACTTGCTGTTGACGTATTGGATGATAACTAACTGCACAGGGTCTTCATTTGCTTGAAAATAAGGATTGTAAGAATAGTAGGAATACACATGGCTCATTGTATTACTATTTACATTTAAATCACTGTCAATTAGGTTGTTAGGCTTATTGCCTAACGTAACAATTTTAGTATTCTTATCAACATTGCCCATTTCCGCTTCGAACATAAAATCATCATTGTCATGGTTACGAAGCCTTTACCTTTCACTGGGTTTTTATTTTAAGCGTTTACCAATAACTAAAGTGGGAGCTCTCGATGTTGATTGAGGACTTGTAGATGGACTCTTCAGTGTTTCCACATTATCGCCAACATGTTCTATTTCTTGCGTATTCTAGAACTAGTGTTATTTTTTTATAGTTTTTAACGGAAGTTTTTAACAAAAAATTTAATTTTTTTAACTACGTGGGAGCTGTTGTTGGAAAACACGTTAACATTATTCCTCGTGCTCGAAGTGGCTCATATTATTTTAATTGTAAAGGTACACATAGCTTGATATTAATTGCTATAGTCAATGCTAATTGTAAATTTATTATGTGCAATTTTGGTATAAATGGACACATCTCTAATATAGAAGTTGTGGACAACTGGACAACTTAAAAATGGCCTATTATATTAACCAGCACCAACAATAGCAAAAAAACGACTGCTCTTTGTTTTTGTTGTCGATGAAGCTTTTTACCTTTTAGGCAGATTTTTTGAATCCGTTGAGTTGCAGGGATTGAATTATAAAAAAAAAATTAAGTATCGTCTGTCGCGGGTAAGAAGTAAAATTGAAAATGCTTTCGGCATATTGTGTAATCGTTTTCGAGTATTTTACACATCCATTTCTGTTAATTTAAATGCAATTATGGCAACTTGTGTTTGTATAACTATTTAAGAAGACGATATGGGACCGTATACAGTAGCGGTGACCAACCTTTTCAGGTTTGCGGGTCATTTGTGATTTCAACAAAACCTATGACAATAAAAAAAAAAAAAAAAAAAAAAAAAAAAAAAAAAAAAAAAAAAAAAAAAAAAAATTCGTCATTTTCAGGACTCTTGGATATATAAATACTTTTTCATTCAATTTAACGAGAAACCAACTTGTATCATTTGTCGTGAATCCGTGGCTGTTTATAAATTTAATATTCAGAGGCATTATGAAACAAAACACAAGCCAAAATATGGGAGCATCAAAAATAAAGCTCGCAAATCTCAGTTACAGTTATTAAAAAGAAATTCGTTGACAAGACAAGCGATGTCAAAAGTATGTTTTCGCGATAAGTAAAAGGAAAGGATGACATCGTTACAGCAAGTTATAAGATCGCAAATCTTATTGCAAAAGACCAACAAGCGCTCAGCAGTGGGAAGTTTATTAATAAGTGCATCATGCAGCTGTTGAAGAAATCGCTCCTGAGAAATGCTCTGCATTCAAAGAAATAAGTCTATCTCGACCCACCATCACTCGTCGCATAGAAGACATCGGCCAACATTTACAAGACCAGTTGCAAACAAAAGCAGAACAGTTTTCCTTTTTCTCCCTGGCTTTGGAAAAAGCACGGACATTTGTGATACAGCGCAATTACTCATTTTTGTCAGGGAATAGATCGAGAATTTACAATGAGCTTGCATCTTTACAGAACATGAAAGGCCGCACATCAGTAGATGACCTATTTGAAGAAGTTTTGCAGTGTTTAGGAAAGTTACATTTAAATTAGAAAAATCTTTGCGGACTAACAACAGACGGCGCACCAAGCATGATTGGTTCAAGAAATGAATTAGTCACAAAATTTTTGCATCAAATGGACACCCACAATTTGGAACAGCAATTGCCTTTTCATTGCATTATTTATCAGCAGGCGTTATGCTGTAAAACACTACAAATGGACCACGTCATGAATGTCGTTAGAGACATTGTAAGCTTTATTCGTTCCCGTGGCTTGAATCATAGGTAATTTCAGGCATTTTTGGAATAAGTCGAGAGTGAATTCTCCAATGTTCTTTACCACAACCAGGTACGTTGATTAAGCCGAGCCCAAGTTTTACCGCGCTTTTTAAATCTTCTCGCAGAGATTTTTATAACGGAGAAAGGAAAAACATTCCCTGAACTTTCTCATTCATTGTGGCTTTGGGACTTACTTTTTTTGACCGACATATCCAGCCACTGCAATGATTTAAATTTAAAACTACAGACACAGGGAAATTTATATTTGAACTCTTAAATAACGTGTCTGCTTTTGAACTGAAACTAAATCTTTTTACCAGGCAAATAAAAATAAAAATTTTGTACTTTGTACAATTGCAAGAAAAGCATTCTTTAGATTTATCAACTGTAAAATTTTTGGACTTGTTGGAAAAACTAAAAACTGAATTTCAAACACGTTTTAAGAAACTTAAAGAGCAAAGTATGTTGTTTTGATTGACTGAGAATCCTTTCCAGATGGATGAAGCTATACAGTTTAGGAAAATTTTCAAATGAAAATAATAAAGTTAAAAACTAATACTTCACTTAAGGACTTGTACAAGGAAAATCCAAAAAATTTGGAAATCTTTTACAAAAATCTTAACGACGATAATTTTCCCGAAATAAAAAAATTGGCTCGACGTGTTTTTTCAATGTTTGGATCGACATATCTGTGTGAGCAATCATTTTCAAGAATGAAATACATCAAAAGCAAAGAAAGATCTCGCCTTACAGATGATCATCTTCATTATTTATTAAGAGCCCCCACTACAAAGTTTGAAGCTGACATCAAGAAGCTGGCGCTATAAAATTAACCTCAAGTTTCGCACTGATTTTAACTTTCTTTTTCAGTAATATTTGAGTTTTTTTTCTGTCATATTTGAAATATAGTTATTTAGTATCAAGACACTAAGTTTGATTTTTCATGACGAATGTGTTTTAGTTGTAGAGGCGATAGCCAAGGCAAATAAAACACGTGAGTCATGAAAAAGAACTTTAGTGCCGTGGTACATATTATATTTTTTCCGAAATCCCAAAATTTGAACAAAATCTGACAATTTCATAACATTCTTTCAGTAGCAAATGTAATCAGCTGTTTTGGTTTTTACGTCAAATGTTTCCACCGCGCATGCGCGATTCTAAAATTTACCTACATTTTACACATCTCTACCGGCGAAAATGTGAACTTAAAAATCGTCGTATGATGAATTACTTTAGTGCCGATTTTATTTACTTTACTGCCGATTTTTTTGTACTTTAGTGACAATTTCGGAAAAAAGTGTTTATCAAACAACAAACAATAGTGCCGCGGGCCGTAAGCAGCCCTCGGGCCGCACGTTGGTCATGGGTGGTATACAGGGTGTGTCTCGATGATAGCATGTTAGACAAATAATGAGAACAAAAAAAACCGATTCAGCTAAAAACGTTTAACTTTATACAAATGCACGTGGTCTACTTACTAAAAATATTTTTATGCCGGTATCACTTCCGGTTATACCGGAATACCAACTTTTTATTTTAAATGCAATGCCCCAATTTTTATTTTATTTTCGGTTTTCTGATAAAATGTTACGTCTTCTATTATTAGGTTTGGCCTACTTATCTATTAGCATTATTAAGAAAAAAAATAATTTCAGGCGTTAGCAACGAAAATTTGATTCTATGTTTTCAGTATTAGACATTTTTGAAATTTATTTCTAGGGGAGGTCCGAAATTAATGGTAGTTAAGATATCATTAGAATCGTAACAATATATTAACTGTAAATTGCATTTTTCGTACCTCGTTTCCATCATCAAGTTCTTGCTGGCTTCCCCTCTCGTTTTCCCAGTTTTCTATTAAATTGCTGCCCGATTCTCGAGGCATTTCTTGATCTTTTGTGAATCAGAATAAGTCATAATTCCATAAATGTGGCGTAAATTTTGTTTGCCGCTGCATCTGAATGTTTGATTCTTCGATTTTCTTCATTTCTTCTCGGAAACTGCAACAATGCTATTTATTTTAGCGGTTACAGTCTTTTTGTTGCATTACGTTTAATTTTTTCAATAACACTGAATAAGTTTAATCTTTTTTTATTTTGTTCTTTGTTATCATTACTATTTGTTTTCCATAAACATGGAAAACTTTTATAAAGCTCATTAAAATAGTTCATAAAGGTTTTCGAAAAGTGTCTCAAATCTGCCATAAAATCTAGCAAAAACAAAGTTTAATAATACTGATTGCACGAGCCACTGTACTTAAAATGTGTGTGAATGAAGCGTGATACTTTGCCACAGACAAGAAATCTTGTATTTCAGTTTATCATTGCGCGTTGATGAATTTGGAACACTGGTACAACGTACATGTTTGAAAGTTTTCACCACACACTAGCAAAAATCAACGCGCAACCATGTATGACACCCATACAGTGTGTCCGTAAAGTATGAAACAAATTTATTTTTAGCTAAACAGACCATTTTAGGAAATAATCCTGAAACACGTCAATTTTTGATTTTAATTTACCGTATTTTAAAATAATAATTTAATATACAGGGTGAATTACTTTCGAGTAATGACGTCACCGTCATTTTTTTTTAATGGAACACCCCCATTTTGTTTTATTTTCGGATTACTCTAACTGAGCTGATTCCAAAATGTATCACATGTTGATTCCAATTGGTACAGGGTGGACAAAAATACAATAGTTTTGTGTGTGCTCATAAAGTAACGCATAACATTCTTTATTAGTTAAATTAACAATATTATCAAAATACTTATTGTCTAGCAGACAGAATATGATGAAATACATGACTTTATAAATGTTCGAACTGCAAGCCTTGCTGTATTTGACAGTAACCCAAACGGTGTACAAATTCTTGTTGAACCTTGTTTATTGTGTCTTGAGAAATATTGTTTATTGCTGTCCGAATTCTCTCTGTTAATTCTTGAATATTTGCTGGTTTCGTTTGATACACAAAATTCTTCAGATGGCCCCATAAAATAATCCAAAGGATTGAAACCTGGTGACCTCGCTGCCCATTCGATAATCCACGTCTACCAATCTACCTGTTCTGAAAAATTCATCTAGGTACCTTCTAACATCTACAGCATAATGTGGAGGTGCACCATCTTGTTGAAACCATAAACTTTCATCAAAACCTCCAGAATTACGTCTGCTGGGGAACAAATTACGTAAAGTAGGTACGAGATAACCCTTAAAAACTCAAGGTACGTTGCCCGTTTAAATACCTTCGATAAAGTAGGGTCCGATGATTCGATTTCTTACAATTCCAGCCCATACATTCACCTTTTGCGGGTATTGTGTATGATGCTCACGCATCCAGTGAGGGTTTTCTTTTGCCCAGTATCTACAATTCTGACGGTTGACCTCTCATTTAACGTGAATGTGGGCTTATCAGAAAAAATAATGTTTTGTATCAAGAGGGGTCTCGTGACATGTATCCATCATTTCTTCGCAAAATTGGATTCTTCTATCAGGATCATCTTCGTGTAATTCCGCAGAAGTTTGATTTTATAAGGATGATTTTTTCAACTTTAAAAAGTTTTGTTCCCTTTTTTTTTTTAACCCCAATTTTGGGCTTACTTTACGCTCGTTTGCACATTCATTGCTGGAGTAACTAAGTAAAACATCTAAGATTAGATGAGAGGGACCTCATTTGCGTGGATTTTCAACCGTACCAGTTTCTCAAAATTTTTTAATTTATGAAGTTGAATACGGTGTCAGGTCTTTTGGATATTTATCTTAAACAAATTGCAATTCCCTGAGTTCACGGTTAGTCTCCATACCCAATCATTATAAATATTTAAATTTTTTTTTTGACAGCAACTCATTCTACTTCAAATTAAATCTAAGCAATAATTAAAAGATAACCAAAAATATTGTGTATACTTCGGAAGACTCTCAACAAACTAGAGGGGTCTACGATTTTTAAATCGATAAGAAATATTTCTTGATATATCGTACAAAAGTACCAAACTGTTCATGTGGAAAGGTCATACATTGGTCAAACTTTTTTTTTTTTTTTTTTTTTTTTTTTTTTTTTTTTTTTTTTTTTTTTTTTTTTTTTTTTTTCGGACGCAACATAAAATGTAGATTAAAAAGAACATCACCGAGATGCCAAGTCCAGCCATTAATTCCTATTAATTAAAAAACGACGGTTTCAGATAAATCAGCAATCGCAGGAGTTGAACATCTTACGCGAGGGACGTAAAATCTATACTTAGTGCGTGTTTTCGGGACAAAACTTTTTTAATATAGATTTGGACAAGTCTACGTCCTGAAAGGAAAACAGGCATCATCAACTTCAGAGAAGCTAAGAGTTCTTTTTTTTTTATATCAAAAAAAGCACGTATACTTATTTAACTACTATCCAAGGATAATCAGATAATCCTTAGAAATTATGAAAAATGGGAAAAACAACTTCAATCGAGAAGACGGTTACCGATGTAAGGCAACACGTGGTGGAAACTAACGTCTTCTTAGCCAATATTAACAAAGAAAACAAATGTCGCCACAAAAGCTTGTGTTTTTCGATACCAAGTACAATTTTGAAGATCAACCAACCATCGAAACCCTAACCCACCCGTCAACTGATCGACGTCTACCAACCGTAACGGAATCATAGGTATATAATCGATGGTGTTAGTCTCCATGAAAATGACAAACAACATCAGTATACGAAGCGAAATTTTTATTTTTGGGGATTTTTACTGGATCACATGAACTCTACTAGTAGATTGAGAGTGAAAAAAGATAAAAAAAATATTGTAAAAAAGTGTGTACTCTACATTTTATTAGCGAAACACGTGATGATTTTGAAGATTTTGAAAACAAGACCAAACACCTGTCCTTTGTACAGGAGTGTGAAAAAGATTTTCGACGCTAACGAAACCATAAGCTACTTCCTGGTGAGACTAATACAGGTGAACTAATCGGAACTAATGAATGGTCGAGAAACCCTCAGAATTACCACTTTTTGTTGATCATTGATACATTGACAAATGAACTCTAAAAACGACGGGACGCTTATATGGAACTTTATAATAATTTTATTTTATTACTAAACTGACGAAACTAAGCACCTCAGAAGTAGAAAACAAAGCCAAAGCATTACAAATGGCTTATTCTTCGGACATAGAAGAAAATTTTCTACAGGAATGTCTGCATTTTCGTGTTCACTGTAGTTTAAAAAATGAGAATTCGAAGAGCGCTGTAAGTTTGTTGGAATGGCTACGAGCTGAAGGTTTTGAAACTATCTACCCAAATGTGGATATCGCTCTCCGTATGTGCGTGTGTACTCCCGCCAGTAACTGTGCAGGAGAAAGATCATTTTCTTGTTTGCGACGAGTCAAAAACTATTTACACACAACAATGATAATTTAAGGAAATTGGATTACGAAGATTTAATTAATGATTTTGCTGCGCTTAGGTCAAGACCCGTTTTATAACACCTTGTACATCTTTATACGTCATTTTTATAAGAATAAATCTGAACTTAATTAAAACATTGTTATTTATTTGAAACTTATTTATTTACAGTGCCTTATGCAATACCGGTTATTGGTAACTGTATTGATATTTGTCTATTCCAACAAACCCTTATGAAATAGGGGCTGCTGATACTACACGGCTTAGGGCGGCCAATACTGTAAATCTGCTACTGATTGCAATATGTAGGCTATTTTTCTGTATTTAATCATTATTTTTGGACAAACACATAAAATTATACTGAAAAGTAGTGTTTGATAACTTCGACATCATGAGAATTTACTATAACTGTATACAGTGTATCCAGTATAAAATGATGTACATTGGGATATAGAAAACCGTTGGAGATACAACGTCGGTTAAATGGGAGAAAAGTTGTGCAGTTATCTGTAAATTGTGCATTTTGGTCAACTCGCCGTATTTCTTTTATTATAGAAGCTATAGTCATCAAATTTTTAGGATGTGAGTAAGAGGAGACGCCGAAGATAAAAATGGCACCAAAAATTGTTAAGGCTTACTATGTTGTGCACGGCCAAAGTCAACTTTTGTTGTTTTTTATGGGCGCCATATTGAATTTCTACATTTTCAAAATCCTCATTAAAAATACTCTTTAACTATGTATAACACATTTAGGTTTGCTTAAGCTAAATCATGAAAAATAACAAAATTAAGGTTTCAGGGTAGTAGGCTTTGACATTGCTATTCCATTTTATAGATATGAATAATAATAGTGGAGGAACCAACAATGTTTTGAAAATACCATTAAACGTTTTTTATTCTTACAACGAACATTAAAAAACAAGGAAACTACAGAATTTTAGCATTACAGTAAGTCGCCCTGTTGTAAAAACATTTGTCGCAGAACCGCTATTGGAAGGTTCATAAGTTTTTCCGCTACGTTTGTTTGTAAAAGGTTCAAATATCTCTCACAATTTGGGTTTTTATTGAAGAAATATAGTTCAATCATGCGGGTACCCAAAACACCTAACCAAACGTTAAATCCCCACCTCACTTGATGTCTAACTTCACGAGTTAGCCGTGAATTTACATCTGACCAGTAAACGGTATTCTTACGATTAAAGAGTCTACAATTCGTAAATCGGCTCTGATCCGACCAAAGAATTTGTAAGAAAAAGTTTGATATTTTATAATTTTTCTGAATAAACCACTGGCAAAATGCTATTATTCTAATTGTATTGCCATCCTGGATCCCCTGGCCGTTCGCGATAAAAACGATATTTATCGCGCTTTAAAATATTATCCGTTGTTGACCGAGTAACGCCTGTTATCTCTTCCATATGACGTAGAGATGTACGAGATGACCACTCTTTGCAAAACCAAGTATTCTTTTCTTTTGTCTACAGGTTTGTTCCTTATAACTTTAGCAAAACTTTCGTAAGCGATAAGGTTGTCTTCCAGATGACTAAACATAGCTCTGCCCGGTTATCATCTTTCAGGGTATTTATTCGAATACACTTCTTCCGCTTGCGCGTCATTTCAGCGACAAACAATAAAACACTCCAACATATCGTACTTATCACTATTTGAAAAGTAATTCATTTTAAACCCACAGTTTATTAACTAAACACAACTGACGCTGACTAACATTAAATTCTACTTTGACAGTTAGATTAACAATAGCAATATCGAAGTCTACTCCCCTGAAATTTTAATTTGGTTATTTTTCATGATTTAGCTTAAGCAAACATAAATGTGTTAAACATAGTTAAAGAGCATTTTTAATGAGGATTTAGAAAATGTAGAAATTCAATATATGGCACATAAGAAAATCTAAAGTTGACTTTGGCCGTGCACAGCATAGTAGGCCTAAACAATTTTTGGCAACATTTTTAGCTTCGGCGTGTTCTTTTACCCATATCCTGAAAATTTGATTACCATAGCTTTTATAATAAAGGAAATATGTCGATTTCTCTAAAATGCTACAATTTCCTGTTTCACCCTATATCTATGTAACGGTATCGATTTAAATTAAAACAAACGTAGATTATTTTTGGGCAGATAAAGCGCAACGTTGGTTTCCAATATCCCCATGTACACTCATGAAATTTAAAACTTGGACACTACAATTTCTGTAAACAAAAGTTTGCACTTTGTGAAGCGGGCTTAAGGGTATCATTTACAATTCTAACAGCAGGTAGTCTCAGCAGGGGTTATCTTATAGAAGGACTGTAGAATGAATCATTACACTAAGCACGTTTTAGAAAATAGGTAATTTACGTTGCTTACTTAATTTTTTCTTTAAAGAATATATTTGAAGGTATCGCTAATTAAACACCATAGCTCGATTAATTATCGAATCAAAATTTTGTTTAGGAAATGTTTACAAAATAAAATTAGAAATAATTTTGATTTAAAAACGTCTACAAGCAATAACTTTTAAATTAAATCAAAAACTAAACATGGTTATTTGGGTTGACTGATTATTACTTATTTTTAAATAAATCTAACCTACTAATTATTGTAAGTTATTAAAAAAATCATTAAACTCTCTATTCATAATATTTAGTCCTTACAAAATGTATATTTTATGACGTTTCATTTTTTCTGTAGTTAATATAAAAGTGAAAATAAAAACTAAGGCAATTCTTATATATTAGTTTTTTGACAAGAATTTATTACATAATTATAATTAAGATACCAAGTTATAGTTTAAAATTAAATGAAAACTTTTTTTTAAATAAAGGTATTACTATATAAATAAATATAAGAAATCAATAATGGGTGTGACCTCCATTATTATTGATACATTCTTGGAGGCGTCTGCTCATTGACGCTATCAAGGTATCAATATAATTAATATTAATCGTTTCCCATGCGGTATCAATGGCTGCAATTAGTGCATTACGGTTTACTGGTATAAAATTTGGCCCTTGTTGTCTTCGGATAACAGCAAGTATTCGAGCCCAAACATTTTCGATAATGTTAAAATCTGGGCTTTTTGCTGGCCAGGGTAACAGCTCCAAGTTATTTGCTTGTATCCAGTTGCGCACAACCTGCGAAGTATAGGGTCATCATATCCCGATAGTTAATTATCGAATGTTCCAAGAAAATATGTGTAAATAGTAAATGGAATCTACTAACGTAACGTTAAGTCGTTAATTATAGTTACATAACTCTCCTTTCATAAGATATAGTTCATATTAATATGCTTATTGTAAAGCTTCGTACACACCTGAACAACAAACCGAGGAACAAACAGAACAACGAACCGAACGGCAATCGGAACATTAATTTGGACGGTGCTACGTACGAATTTTAGAACAGATTCGCAAGTCCTGATTGTTCCACGAACGGTTTGCGGCGTTCCCGCAACTTGTCGGTTTTTCTCCGACATCAAAAAAATGCGCGCGAATGCGTTTGCAGGTTTGGACGAATCTAAACAAAACGGCGAACAAACTTATGCGGGAGAATTAAATTATTTATTTTTGTCCTCCCTTTTGTGGGTTTGTTGTGTTTTAGGTAATATTATGGAGTTGACAGAAGAAAAATGTTTTAAATTAATCAGTGTTTAAGAATGCAAGAAAAAAATGATGTCCCTATTAGCATCATTTGGGCGGAAATTTCAAAATAAAAAAAAAGCGAAGTAAATTATAATTTTTACTCTTCTTTGTGCGTAAAAATTTGGTTGGCACTATCTTCTTGTTTTCCGCAATTTTCTCTTCTCAATAATAAATATATATGAACTGAAAACTACTGAAAATAATTATGGGAACAGCACAAACGTTCCGTTTGTTGTTCGGATTGTGGAAATCATAAAAGATCGTTTGTCGTTCTGTTTGACTTTCGGTTCGTTGTTATGTTTGTTGCTCGGTTTGTTGTTCAGGTGTGTACGAAGCTTTACAACTTAAGCAACAATTTTTGGCGAATAAAGATTAGTTTGTGATGTAATATTAGAAACACAAATTTATATCATATCAAATTTATGACAACTTAAAACCAAGAACGTGTATGTTATTGCTAAGAAATTATTAAGGAAAAGCGCAATTGCAGTGTAAATATTTATAATTAGATATTTTCGAAAGTTTATAAGTCCTCTATTGTAATCTTAATACTTAAAAGAAAATCCTGTCCATTAGCATTATAAGGAAATGGCTTTTACTTTATGAATAAGTTTCAATAACAATAGAATATCCTTGCTTGTTTAATTTACTTCCTTTGAGTCATATTGCTCTAAGGGTTGTTACATTGGTCATTAGAAGTATGTAATAAATAAACAATTACCTACTGTTTGAGAAGGGGTAGTGTGAACCAATAAATAAAGTAAGAAATGTAAATTCCATTTTAGTTTAAAATTTCAAGTGTTGTGAAAATGCCACCTCATCTCGGTGCTGATTTGAAAGCGCGGATTGTTTCGGAATTAGCGGCGGGCCGTAGCGTGCGTGAAATTTCACGTATGTTAGATATACCAAAAAGCACCGTAGGGCATTACCGAGTAAAATGGAATCTTGAACACACTTTGGAAAGAGCCATCGGAAGTGGTAGACCTAAAGTATCTACACGTGCTCAAGATCTCGAGTTGTTTCATTACGTAACAGAACAACCATTTGCTACATACTCCAGGGCTATAGCAGATACACATTTTCCCGGATGCCGTATAACTGCACAAAAAGATTAAAGGAGATGGGAATAAAGAAGTATAATGCTGCTGCGAAAGAAGTTCTCAGTGACGAAAATATGAGACGTCGTCTGGAATTTGCAAGGCGATATGTGAACGAACCTTTGGAATTTTGGAATCGAGTGATTTTTAGCGACGAAAAAACGTTCAATAGCCGCAACGATGGACCACTAAAAGTTTTTAGAATGGAAGGAACTCGTTACGAAAATAATCACATATGTCCTAAAAACGAAGTGGTTATTTTTCTGTGAATGTGTGGGGTTGGGTTAGCGCGCGGGGTCCAGGAGTTTGTTGGGCTATCGATGGACGTCTTGATTCTGCTGCGTATTTAGATATTTTGGAAACTATTATGAAACCTTCAGTCGAAGTGTTTTATCCAGACGAAGATTATATTTTCCAACAAGTAAGTATTCTTATTTCACTATACTTTCTCCAAAAATAGTTCGGGATCTGTTGAATTAACATTTTCATAATGTATTTTGTTGTTAAAGGACAACGCCCCTATTCATACTTCGCGGGTTGTGCGCAATTGGATACGAGAAAATAACTTGGAGCTGTTACCCTGGCCAGCAAAAGCCCAGATTTTAACATTATCGAAAATGTTTGGGCTCGAATACTTGCTGTTATCCGAAGACAACAAGGGCCAAATTTTATACCAGTAAACCGTAATGCACTAATTGCAGCCATTGATACCGCATGGGAAACGATTAATATTAATTATATTGATACCTTGATAGCGTCAATGAGCAGACGCCTCCAAGAATGTATCAATAATAATGGAGGTCACACCCATTATTGATTTCTTATATTTATTTATATAGTAATACCTTTATTTAAAAAAAAAGTTTTCATTTAATTTTAAACTATAACTTGGTATCTTAATTATAATTATGTAATAAATTCTTGTCAAAAACTAAATATATACGTTGACAATAAGAATTGCCTTAGTTTTTATTTTCACTTTTATATTAACTACAGAAAAAAATGAAACGTCATAAAATATACATTTTGTAAGGACTAAATATTATGAATAGAGAGTTTAATGATTTTTTTAATAACTTACAATAATTAGTAGGTTAGATTTATTTAAAAATAAGTAATAATCAGTCAACCCAAATAACCATGTTTAGTTTTTGATTTAATTTAAAAGTTATTGCTTGTAGACGTTTTTAAATCAAAATTATTTCTAATTTTATTTTGTAAACATTTCCTAAACAAAATTTTGATTCGATAATTAATCGAGCTATGGTGTTTAATTAGCGATACCTTCAAATATATTCTTTAAAGAAAAATTAAGTAAGCAACGTAAATTACCTATTTTCTAAAACGTGCTTAGTGTAATGATTCATTCTACAGTCCTTCTATAAGATAACCCCTGCTGAGACTACCTGCTGTTAGAATTGTAAATGATACCCTTAAGCCCGCTTCACAATGTGCAAATTTTTGTTTACAGAAATTATGGTGTCCAAGTTTTAAATTTCATGAGTGTACATCATTTTATACTGGACACACTGTATAGCATAGTTTTTGTGTCTTGAATCGTATATGAAGAAACGCAGAAAACGCCTATGTAACTTTTAAATCATCAGTATTCACCAGAACTTACAGTTAGAGAACGGTTAGATTAATATGATTGCAAAATAATTCACAAACCACACATTTTTGACGTTATAAACATAAAAGCGTTTTCTTGTTTCTTTTTGGTAAAACTTTGGTAAAAACAATTGTGACTTGTTCACCTACATTTTGAAAGAAAATATTAAATTAAAATAGTTTTTGAAGCACGAACAGTACGAAAATAGTAAAAGTAGTTAAACTTGGCGAAAGATAAAAAAATTCTGAACGGTATTTTATTTTTCCACGTCCATTAAAACGACTTTACGGGCATTTTTCACAATAAAAATTCAAATCGTACATGTAAAATAGGTCATATGGCAAAAGTTTGCGTGTCTAAAATTGGCACGAAAATAAATAATTTTTTTTTTGCAATCAATATAAATAAAAGAAATTGTTGCCAGTGAAAAACGTAACTATTTTAATTATCGTTATTAGATTGTTGTCACCCATAATAATTTCTGTTTCCTCTCCGTTTTATTGACAAAGTTGAATTTCCGCTTGCTTTTTTATTAGCTGCATTAAGGGCTTCGCTTTTTAAAAATAACAGAAAGGAAACGAACAAATTTGCGCCCTTCTTTATCTCGAATAAGGATATAAAACTACGTGTTTTTATTATGTTCTTTCGAACAATTGCTTTCATACTTTGGAAGTGGTTTCTTGGCGTAAAATTTTTCCAAACACCTTTCGGACACGTTTAATTATTTTAAAAGCTCACACTTCGCCGTGCCAGCGCTTTGACGCTAACACAATCAACAGAAAACGCTAAATAGAAAGAATAACAAAGAAGAAGAAGACGGAGGCGTGTTTAAATTCAACTTTTTGAGAAAAAGCACGAGTTTACGCCAAACTTATTGCTTGTAAATATTCAGTGACTGAAATGAAAGTATAAAAGAAGTGTAAATGGAAAATTTTCGGTGCGGATGTTTATGCAAATTTTCTATGCGGTGTATTCCTAATTTTCTCGTTTACGTTGTTTCGTTACAACTTCATCGGTTGTGTAAGCTAGAAAATTTCCACCTCGACATAATTTAATGCAAAAATTGAGTAGGAGTTATGTAAAAATATAACCTAAAATAGATACTTTTGGATTTAGATAAGGACCATAATTTATCATGCCCAATGCGACTATTTTCGTTACTCTCGAAATTTGGTTTTAACTAAGAACCCTTAAGGTTTTATAAAGTCATTTGCATGTAATCGCATTTTAATTTAATAAACTTTGGTCATCGCTTTTATTATATATTCAATGTACTATACGCGTTCAGGCGTTGGTGTTGGTATATTTTAATTATGGAACAAAATCTTTCATCAATTTATCATGAATACGAACGATTTCGAATTCGGTACGTTTTCCAAATTAAACTTTTCTGCAAAATATAAAATAAACTTTCCGAATTAGTGAAATTACAGAGGGAAAAAAATTATTGGGTTTTAATGTGGCGCGAACTGAAATTATTGACGTTTTAGTTAGAGATAATTAAGAGCTTCTCATCTTAACTGCATGGTGTTTTAATTAGTTTTAATTAACAGATTATTTATGTTGAAGGTGTTTGGTGAGTGCGTTTAACACCTAGTTAAGTGTTCGATTGGCATTAATTGAATTCCGTTTAGCGTTCGCACCAAGACAACAATCTCTCGATTCTAGCTTAATTTATAACTCGGAAGCGTCTCATTTAAATATTTAAAAGTAAATCGGAATATTCTATTGATAGAAGAGTCAATTACCTTCTAGGAATTTTGTTAATAATATTTGTAAAGGTATTGAAAAAAGGTATACACAAGAACATTAGTGTTATTTTAAAATTCATGATGTTTGTTTATTAAATTTACTACTTTCACTCAAAGTTGGGAGGTATTAATCGATTTAGTCGCTTTATAGACTAAACATTACTAATTTTTGTTAAAAGTTAAGGATTAATGGTGCTAAATGTGATTACACAACCAGTGTTACTAATTAAATATATTTTTATAACCAAACATTTAAAAATTATGTTAAATTCAAATTTATTTCATGCTAGTTCTAAGCAAAATAAATATTTTATAAGTTTACTACTACAAATAGAACAGTTTGATTGCGTTATATACACGTTATGGTGTAAAATGCAATAATCGTTATGGACGTATGTCTCACCTTTGTATGCATTATGCAAAAGGATTAGTAAAAATGTTACTATTTGAAAACATTCGAACAAAAACTATAACTCTTGTAACTCTTCTAAATACTTGTAATAAAATGTACAAGTAATCTATCGTATAAAGCAAGAAAACGGAGAAGTAGTGGGGAGTACCCGTCCGCAGCGCGCTTATATAAATCGCATTCCCTCGAACGGGGCTAGCGGGCGGGGACCCCCACTACTCCGCCGATTTTCTTACACTCGGTCATTTTCAGTCATCCTTGCATGCATTTTTCGTGTTAAATATCATTTTATCAAAAAATGAGAATATACGTTTTGTTCCTGTTTCTTGTATTAAAACTATATTTGCTAAGAGGCGTATTTTTTAATTATTAATTTACTTTTTTTCGTAATTTTAAATCCGCAAGTTTTTATTAAATTTTTAAGTCCCTAAGAAACATACCGAAGGGTTCACCGTTCCGTTGCTTTCGTGAAAAGAACTTGTAATGCTCCATTGTTTCATTCTTCTTTGGTGTACAATAGGTTTCGAACTCCGTCAGTATTGCTTCTACGGTGTCCAACCCGGTTTACTAGCAAATGTGTTATATATTTTCAACGCGTCCTTGCCCATTAAGTTTAACAACTGTGTTACTTGAACTTCTTTCGATTTTTACTAGTTTTGATGGCCAAGAAATAAATCTGAACCTCTTATTTAAAGTTTTTAAAGTTTTCAGCCATATTACCCTCCATTTTCAATTGGTCAGGTTTGTGGTACTCTGCCATTTTAAAATGTTTCTTTATCTTCCAAATCAACTCGTTTGGTTTTAATCTTTAATACTCCTTTTGATTATTACGATTTATGACTGCGCCATGTTTCTTGTATTAAAACTATATTTGCTAAGAGGCGTATTCTTAATTATTAATTTACTTTTACATTAAATATTTATTTAATACTTTAATAATCAATAATTCAACTTATCTCTAACCTCGTTGTACCGCAAGTGCCGGTTGAGTCGCACATGATTTTTAACTCAAATGTATATGCCGTGTTGCCACGTTTAAATTAAAACTTGTATTTCTCAACAGTTCTTTCCTATTTCAGTTTCAAATTTTTTTTTTAATTCTGACAATCTGACTACCACACCAGCATTTAGCCTCGATTGAATGTATTTTTTTAAAAAATTTATATTGTAATTATGCATAGACTAATCGCCCGACAATTGCAGGGTTTTGCACGCACTAAGTACGTATTCTATTTTCTGAAATATTTATCCTACTTCTCAAAAAATGACGGATCTACGAATTTTAAAAAAATCCCAAATATTTTACTTTTCCGATTTTTTTCGGAAAGTTATTACCTGATCGAGTCGAATTGGTGCTCATTTTATTCGTATTTTTATCTTCTATAACTACACTATTAACATTGGTTTATTACTTTTCACTCAAAAAAGTCGAGAAAAAACAAGTTTATTTGCATATAAATGTTAATTAACTATATAATTACAATTAATTTTTTGTATAAAACATGAATATAAAGTACTATATACTATTTACAATTACATGGCGCAGGCGGTATCCTACAATTATTTTTGTCAAAATTTACTTATTAGTTACTCTATTGACCGGAGTATAAAGGCGCAATCACATTATACTAATGTTCAAAAAAATTTCAAATCACATCCACCAAAATACAAAGCGCAAAAACTATGTAGGAAAATTTACGCCAAAACACAGATACAATCGCGCTTTAAATGAAATTATAACATAAAGCAAGTACAATTTCAATTTATCTGACTGCCGATGATTATGATGAAATCGGTTCGTATTCCAAAACGGATGAGTAGTAATACAGGCGTGTAGAAGAGAGAAACAGGAACGAGATGTCCTCAACTGGATAGATAGGGTGGTCCAGGTGATAAATAAAATAAATAGTGGTTTATTTAGCTTCAAAGCTAGTCAGCACAATATTTATATATTTATAAAAAAGTAAACTGTATATCTGTCAAAGTAAAATCGTCTCAGTGTCCATCTGAAGGTCTTCACACTAGACGCTGTTTCAACAATTTCAGGTAGATTATACACTCTCAAACCTTCAACAAACAGTGATTTTTGCAGTGTAATTGATGTATATTTTTCAATGTAGTATTTTTTCTTATCTCTTATATTGTATCTATATAAACACTATCTTTTAATTAAAAACTCATTAAAATAAGATTGTGACAGTTTCTTACTTATTTTGTAAATTAAAACTAAATTCGATTTTTTGATAAATTTGTTCAACGTTCAGAAAATTAAGCGATTCAAGCATATAACTTATTGGGGTATACCTATTACGTTCCAACAAAATCCGCATTGCTTTATTTTGTAAAGTTTGTAGTATTTGTTTACTGATATGATAATTTGTACAAATTCTTGAAAAATACCCAATTTTTTTTAATTTCTTACATACAAAATCTACATGGAGGTTAAAGTTTACTTTAGCATCAAACACTACTCCTAAATACTTCACCTTCACAAACGCAGTTTTGTTAAGAACGATAATATCCAGGGGATGTTTAATATAAAATATTCTTGTTATATTTTCTAATTAGGTAAATTAACACACTTTACTTTACAATCAGACACAAAACTGAAACAAATTGTATAATAAAACTTAGGAACTATGCCCATTCAGACTAGAGAATGGGCCTAGAATAAGTCGGAGTGAGATAAGAGCTTTGGAATGTGTTAATATTTCCTTCAATTTTTAAAGATTTGACCTCACCGCTTCAGAGGTCAAAGGTCAGGTCAACATGTAAATAGTCTAAGTTCACCGCTTTGACCTCCTGAAAAAAATAAGCCATCAATGTGTTTATATTTTCTTCAATTTTCAAAGATTTGACCTCACCCGCTCAGAGGACAAAGGTCAGGTCAACATATAAATGACCTAAGTTCACCGCCTTGACCTCTTGAAAAATGAGCCATAAACCGTCAAAATCAAAATCGGTCGAGTAGTTTTGGAGGAGAACGTGGACAAACAAACAAACAAACAAAATAACAAAACTCGATTTTATGTATATAGATTCCATCAGCGGTGAGTATTTTAATATGTTTTGATACATTAAAATTAATAAAATAAAATAATCTTTAATTACACTGACTTACAAAAAAAGTGGCGCACCAACTGAATCAAAATTTCCACTACATTAATTTATAGGAAACAAATATTTTTTTGCTTAATTAGTTTACTTGGTTAACAAATAATAAACTGTACGAAAGAAGATTTTAATAATAAGTAAAACACGCAATACAGATAAAAACAACAATAAACGAAAAACACAAGAAGAGATTATCTTCCATTAACTAAGGTTTTCTGGTATCAATAACTCGTATTACCACCCCGAACATCCAGCAATGCCTGAATTCGTCGAGGCATACCTTGAATTAAGTGTCTGATCTCATCTTGATCAATGCTGTCCCATTCTTCTGCAAGTGCCACTTTTAACTCTTGTAGCGTTTCTGGACGCACCGGGCGAGCTTTAAGTCGTCTTTCCAACACATTCCAAGTGTGTTCAATGGGATTCATGTCAGGACTCATCGAAGGCCATTCCAAAAGTCTAATTCCAACGTCTTGCAGATATCGCATGACGCACCTAGCGGTATGGGGTCTCGCATTATCCTGCATTAACAAGAACTCGGACCCTATAAATGGTGCAAAAAGAACAACATAGTTTGCAAGAATATCTCTTATGTAACTGTTTGCATTTAAGGATCGTTCTTGCAGAATAAAAAGCTCAGTTTTTGCCTCTAACAAAATGCCCTCCCACACCTAACCGACCCTTCCCAAAAATTCTCATGTTCAACAACGGTGGCTGCAGATTATCTTTCCCCTTGTCGTCGCCAGACTCTGTGGCGTCCATCCGGTGATCTCAAAGAAAATTGTGATTCATCCGAGAAGAGAACTCTTCTCCAATCACGTTCTGTCCAATTTTGCTTAATTCTGGCAAACTCTAATCTGCGTTGCTTGTGTTGTCGTCTAAGTCTAGGGGCTCTATTCGGTCTGTATGCTTTCAAACCCGTCGCCACCAATCTTCGTCTAACTGTTTGAACGCATATGGCTGTTCCACGCACATTTCTGAGCCTTTGAGTCAGTTCTACCGCAGTTTGATCACGATCTCGGAGACACTGCAGCGTTAAAAACCTATTATCTCTTGCAGATGTGGAGCGCGGGCGACCTGAACCAGGACGTCGGTAGTACCTCTGTGTCTCCCGGTACCTCTGCAGTGCTCGACGTACAGTTGTCTCCGGTTTCCCAATAGCACGAGCAGAATATCTAACACTTTGACCATCTGCCACTAAAGCTCTCGCTGACGCAACTTCTTCTGGGGTTATTTGCATTTTTTAAAAGAAAAATGTTCAGGAATAAGAAGCGATACACAGCAATTCTTAAAAAATTTGGACGGAAATCTGGTCTCAATAAAAATAATGAATTAACAGAAACATCAATGTAACATTTTAAGCGCAAATAAAACTTTTTAGAAAAGTCCCTGACACAAATGACAAGACACAAAGTCATAACCATTTGCGTCAATATTTGACTTCATAAAAAAGAATAACAACATTATAAGGAAAAACTGGAGTGCGCCACTTTTTTTGTAAGTCAGTGTACTTTTACATGAGTGCATCAGGGTTGGCATTTTTGCCGCTGTAGTCTGCAGTTGCTGTTAGAATCATACCTTTATATTTTTGAAACATGAATTGCTTGCAAACATGGATATCTTTGGTTGTTTTGCTTGTTGTTTTATGCCACTACCAGAAGAACCGTTCTTACACTTTGTCAATAAAAGTGATTTTGACATAATAATTTTAATTTACATTATTGCGATACTTTACACAACAAGTTGTTTTTTATTAACATCTTCCTTGTTGTTTTATTTGTATATTCTAACACATCTAATCAATTTTATACAATTTTCTTCGTTTGCTTAAACTTGGAGTAAGTTGTTACGATGCATTTCGTTTGTTTGTAATTGTACAAAGAAACTGATCATGTTTGTTTATTACGTCGATGACTCTCTGTACAGGGTTATTTACTATAAATTACCCACCCCTTATCATCGTTATTATTGCTTGTAGAAAAAAAGTTATACATAAAAGTATGTATGGTTCTAACTGAATTTTCTTTAAATGCCATCAATAGTCCAGTTACTGCCGTTTACAGGGTGCAACAAAAATATGATGTATTTTTTTCATGTAACACCTTGTATATTATTATATTTTCGAAGAGATCTTTTTTTCTGATTTCAAAAATATAATATGTTGTCTTTATATTCAGCCATTATTGAGTAATTAATCGTAGAATATCACTTAATACGGAATTGTTAATATTGTTAAAGTAAACCATGTCAATGACAAATGTTGTGTTTGATAATTGACATTTCATTAATTAAATCACCAAAATCGTCTATAGTGAAGCAGTTGGCTGGAAATCCAAGCTTACTCTTGATGTCCTACCGGTGGTTTCATATGTATTTGTGATATTCTACGATTAATAACTCAATAACGGCTCAATATAAAGACAACATATTACATTATGTTGAAATCAGAAATAAAAGATCTCTTCAAAAACACAGGGTGTGGCACTACCAACGACTTATTCTATAGCATTAAAACGACAAATAATGTTAAAAATTTTAAAGCATACATATGTTAAGGTTATTCGAAACCACATTTTAAAAATATTTTGGATTGTACAGGGTGCTCTAGAAACACGTACCATATCAAAGTTGAGTTATTTTAAATGGATTACCCTTTATTATTTTTTTTTTAATTTTACGATAAAAATAATGTATGTTCTTTAACATGTCCCTATACCTACTTACTTCCGTTTCTTAGATAAATCGATTTTACCTGATTTGCAGACCTTCCAAAAAAATGCAATAACTTCAGGATAAATAAGAACAAGCATGTTTGGTTTACACAACCTTACTAAGAGTCTTCAACATCTCTTTTGCAATATTTACTATTATGTTATGATGTACAGGGTATTTTTAATACTGTCGCATAACTTAAATGAAACACCCTAAATTTTTGTAGCCTGTTGAAATCCTTTTTAGTCGGTATTAGGATTACCAACCCCTAACTATGATAGTTTTTGAGATATTTTAAAATTTGATAGTTTAACAATTTACGATGTACTGGAGTCTAAGTTACCTGTGAAATATCCTCAATATGGACATTATCTTGCAATTTTCATATTTAAATATTTACCTTAAAAATTTTTATTTTTTTCAGAAAAATTAAACAGAAATGTACTTATGAATAGTATCCTGGGCTCTAAGAGTCGGTCGAATTACGCACACCGGTCACAATTTACCAATGTTTAACAACAGCAACCGTTATTTGATACATCAAAAATCAATCATACTGTAAACATCGACAAACTTTAACCTGTTAACTAAGAATGTAATACAAATCGCTCTAATAGTAGTACGATAATTTCGAAAACCATTATTTTTAGAATTTTTTTAACAAAATTACCAATGTTTACAGTATCATCGATTTTTGCTAAAACTAATAACGGTTGCTGTTGTTTGTAACAGGTGGGCGTGATTCGACTGACTCTTAGAGCTTGACCTAAATTAATATTTAAAAGCTGGATTGGCCTATACATTAAAAATGTTTGCAAGATAATGTTTATTTTACTGATATCTCACAGGTAACTTAAATTCCAGTAAATTGCAAATAATTAAACTAGCCAATTTTAAAATATCTCGAAAACTATCAAAGTTAGGGGTTGGTACCTTTAATACCGATTGAAAGGTAACTAGTTCCTGATTTCAACAAATTACATAAATACAGGGTGTTCCATTTAAGTTAAGTTATTTTAGTTTTAGTTTTAGTTTTTAGTCGTTAGCGTTATGCGGTAGTATTTAAAAAACTCTGTCCATCATAACATAATAGTAAGTATTGCAAAATAGATGTTAAAGGCTCTTAGTAAGGTGGTGTAAACCAAAGTTGCTTGTTATTATTTATCTTGAAGTTATTGCATTTTTTTGGAGGGTCTGTAAATCAAGTAAAATTGATTTATCTCAGAAACGGATGTAAATAGGGACATGTTAAAAAAAGTAAACTTCTATTAAATAGAAATTTATTAAATAAATGCAGGTACTACGTTAATATAATTGACAGAATTTAAACGATGTACTTCAAACTTTTTTAGTCCCATATCCATAATTGTCTAGCCAGTTCTAGGTTGAAAAGTGAAAAACTGTTAACTTTCCACCTGTGAGAAAATCTTTACAGTTAAATAGCGATTGTAAATAAATTCTTTTTAAACAATTCGAAAACTTACGTTATAAATTGGTCTGTAAAAGTAGCTTTAGACCTTTATAACTATTTTTTATTTTACTTTTCTCTTGTATTATTAATTATACATATTCCAATCATTAACAAACACGTTAATATTCCGTGACGATAGAATTTAATTAATTAGCCTGGAGTTAAATCAAACTAATAAACACCATTTGCTTTAAAGCAAGAATGTATTGAACCAACACGTTTTTTATTATAACATATTAATTTGAGTTTTTCATTAAATTTTACGATACAGTACATTCCGCATTGATTATTGTTCAGTTTTCAATTTAAAAATGTGGTATTTAGTTTAATCGACATACATGTTTGTTAGTATGCTTGTGGTTATTCAGTTTATGAAAAGTTAAATTGATATATGACAAAAAATATTTGATTTTTTTATATTTTACATTTATAATAAAAAAATAAGTCCATTCTATCACCGTAATAACAATGACAATTGAGTGTTTCGTTAAGTCGTTTGCATACCATATGCTGCAATAGACTAGTAATACTTAGTGTTGTGGTGTTGATTTTATTTACGTCAACAAACGAATATACGAAGCTTTATATCAAAAGTGTTTCATAAGTGTCACCAATTACTACAAAATTCCCTAGATTAAAAATATTTGTATTGATAAAATTATGTTAAACTGAAAATAGGTGCTATAAAGATGCATTCTATCACTCGTATTTTTAAACATTTGCTCTGATAAAACCACTTAGAAAGGTGGGCGAAAGATTGGCAAATATTTTTGTTTTCTAAAATGAAACTATTGACTTTTAAGAATTTCGAAAACAAACGATAAAGTAAAAAATATTTTAACACTAATCTTAAACAAAACAACACAAATCTTTTTCCCTTATTAATTATTCCAAAAGCATACATAAGTAGTATTTAAATGCGCAATCAAGATCATAAATTTTCTTTATCCCAGAATGAGGAAAGCGGTTTTTGTTTAAGGCGCGTACAGGCTAATGCGATACCAATTTAATATTGTAATGGAGTTTGAAAAAATGTAGCCAACGATGCAACAAAATTGCGTAATTTACATTTTCCGCCTCGTTTGCACATCGGAACAATAATTTTCTCATTAAGATTGTAAATATAGGCAATAATGCTAGCAATGCAGCTTGTTATTATGTTTGCATTTTAATCAGGAATCGTTGAAAGCTCATTTAATCACAGAGAAACTCAAATACAGCCCTTACTAAATCATTTCATTCTAGACATGGTCGATATTACTAACAGTTCAACAATTTACACGAAACTTCTGCTTGATTTCACATCACCTAAAACTTTTGATGTATACGTTCGTGTGCGTCTACATCTTAATCTTTTAACTAATGAACTACGTTAATGCGATAACCATGTACTTGATTAAATTAATTTTTGATGTCTTTTATAAAACATTTGTAAGTGAAATAGATAAATTAGTATAGGTATGATCTTATCGTTTTATGAACACAATCACTTTTACAACATATATCCACAGTAGATTATTCTGAAAGATCCGTATTCGAATTCATATTCAGCGCGTACATTTTATTTTAATATAAGTATTGGTAATACTGTTACTTTATCGTTACAAGAACCGTTAGGTGTGAGGAAAGTAGTACGGTTGCACGCGAATATTTCAACATTATTTTCTTTCGTCCTTGATTGTAATAACATGCACTTTGTAATGTTTGGTCTCTTTAAAATTTTCTTTTATACGTGTAATTGTTAAATTTGTGTTATTGCATTGCAACCTAACGTATTCTATGTGTACCTACTTCATTTAATCACATGTTATAAATATTTTGATGTGTGTGTCTTTGTTTGATGTGGAAACCATTATTGTGTTCGCTTTCAGCTATTGCTTGGTTCTTACGCAATTAAAAAGAATATAAGATGCTTGTTTTAGATACTTTAATTTTGGATTCATGGTTTCGAACGAACCCATATCAATCAATTTATTAAAATCATTCCTTACTGGATGGTCTCAGATAGTAGGAATTATAGGAAAAAAAATCATACCATAAATAATTTTACTTATGAATGAATCTTATTTATTTTATCTTTTTTCGTTTAACAAAAGATTTCGGTTTTCTATATAAATATAAACCTAAAACCATACATTTTCTAATTACCAAACTAAAAATATTATTACTTAACAAAATTAACACTCCTGCCTCTTTCTTTTCCTTAACAAAATCTTCTTTTTCTTCCCCTTCATCTTTATTATCTTTCTTTTCCTTTCTTCTATCCTTTTTCTTCTCTCCATCACTTCCTTCATTCATTATACCCCCTCTCCTTTCTCACCCAATAGCACCCACCACTTCGTTTCCTCTTCTCTTAACTCACTACATCCTTCTTTCATGTGCATTATGCTTTTCCATCCATCCCCACACAATCTACATATCCTCTCTTCATCCGCCAACCAGTATTTATTCTCCCTTTCTTCATTTCCTGTTCTAAACCTTGCTATCATTTTTTTTCTTTCAGCGATTTTCCCTCCATTATGTATTTTGGCACTTTTCCCGTTTTGTCCATATTTCTCATTGTATTTTTCTTCTTTTATTCTTGCTCTTCTTTCTTGCATTTTCGTGTCTATATCTCTTGTTATTTTTTCTTTTCCATATATCTTCCTTCCTGTCTCAAACTTCTTATCTCCTCTCTCGCATATCCACACCTTTCATACTATTTTTTCCTTTCCTCTTCCCCGTAACTAATTTTCTGTGCCTCCACTTCTTTCCAACATTCATATAAAAGTTCATTGTTCTTCCTGTTTTCTATCCTTTCTTCGAATCTCAACGCTCTCCTTCCAGTTTCTATCCGTATTTTTTCTAATTTCATTTCTTTTTCCAGTATATAACCAGGTGTCTCCTTATCCAGCCCTAACGTCCACTTCCAATATTTCTCCTGTGTCCTTTCTAATATTTTCCATTCCTTCCATCCCCAAATCTCTGCTCCATATAACATCACACTTTTAACTATTTTGTCGAAAATCCATCGTCTTTTCTCTAAATCCTTCCCAGATGTTCTTTCACCTATCCCCCAAACTTGTCCTACTATTTTGTTTCCTTTCTGTCCGAGTTCTCTTATATGGTCTTCATCTTTATTATCATACCTAATGTTATAACCTAGGTACCTGTAATTGTCCACTTTCTCTTTTTCTTTTCTCTCCACCACCATTTCTCTTCTTTCCGCCTTCCCTTTCTTTTTTAAATTCAATTATTTTTGTTTTTTCAACATTTGCCTGTAACTTTTTTCTCTCTAAGTAACTTTACAACCTTAATCACCCTTCCCATTTCTTCTCCATTCTTCGCTACTGCCACTATATCATCTGCGTACGCCAGCACCCATACCTTTTTCTTCCTATTACTACTCCTGCCACCTGATGCTTCTCTACTTCTTCCTCTAAATCTCTTATGTATATTGAGAACAGATTGGGGCTTAATAGGCATCCCTGTTTTAATCCTTTTTCGTCCAAAATTTCGTCCCAACTTTCTGCCTACCCTTGTTCTACATTTTGTTTCCTCATATATTTCCTCAATTGCATCCTTAATTTCTACATTTATCCCTATTTCCTCCATAATTTTCCATAGTAGCCTCTATCCACATTATCGAACGCTGCTTTGATGTCAATAAACATTCCATACATCTCTCTCCTTTTTTCAAAATTTCTTTATTTATCATGTGCTTTAGAATGTATATATTATCTATTGTTCCTCTTCCTTTTCTGAATCCGGTTTGCCAGTCCAGGATAATTCTTTTCTTTCTATTTCCTTTTCTAATCTTTTCCTCATTATTTCTGCATTAACCTTATATCCCACATTTGTCAGGCTCACTCCTCTGTAGTTTTTTGCCTCGTTTTTTTCTCCTTCCTTGTATACAGGACATATTATAGCCTCTTTCCATCTTTTTGGAATTCCTTCTCCTTCCCATATACTTTCATATATTCTTCTTAATTGTTTCCCTCATTTTTTTCTCCAGTGTATCTCCATTGTTCTCCTTGTGTTCCATCCGTCCCTTCTGCCTTTCCTTTCTTCATTTTGTGTATTGCTTTATCCATTTCTTCTTTAGTTATCCCCCATTCTCTGTTCCTTGCTTTTTCCTTCTCTCTCCTTTGTCTATTACTTATGTCAGAAGAACTTAAATTAAATATGGGTGCGACACAGGGTATGATTTTAGTTCCATTTTTATTTATTGTATATGTAAATGATATTTATATTGTATTTAACGAATTACTAAATCATACTGTAAATCTTTACAAGTTTTTGGATGATACTTCTATGGTGATTTCTACGACAATATAAACTATGCGATTAAAACCGCCATCAAAGCAATTGATCTGATGTTCTTAATTGTGCGTGTCACTGCAATAAGTTTTCTTAAGTCAACAAAAACAGGATTTTTACTATACAGTGTGCCCAAGATAAAGATGAACAGCATGGGGATCTCGGAAACCGTGAGAGATACAGAGTCGGTTAACAACAGAAAAACACCAAAAACTGCACCAAAAACTTTACTCGGACACGTGTTTCAATAGCTAAGCTATCATCATTAGCGATACCGGGGGAGAGTGCTTAAATTTGGAAAAAGTTGATTACTGAGGGGTCAACATTTTACTGTTGAGAAACTCGCTGAGTTTTGGTTACTTTGAGATATTCGAAAAAAATCGAAATTGTTTAATTTCGTTTTCATTATATTTTGAAGTTATCCAAAAAGTTACCAAAAAACTGAATGCACTTTGTCATTGGCACTTTTTTTGCTCTACAAGATGGCATTTACGAATTTTTACTACAACGTTTTGTTTCGAAAAAACTATCATCAACTTTATTTTTTCTTATAACACTCAAAAAAGTACACTCCGTTAAAAAGCATTTTTCATTACAAATTCAACGATGTACTACACAATATGGTTATTCGTGATTTTATTAAAAAAAATAACTTTTTAGTAAATTACGTACTTACATTTTTGGTCTAGTGTGTGCTGAATCAATGGCAGCAAGAAAATGAAGTATATTGTTAGTTCTGACAGAATCAATTCGATTGACATAGTAGTATCAGTTTAGCAACGTCATTCAGTGTAGGTCATATGTTTACAAATTTTTTTGATGTAGTGTGCCTTGAAATAATTGCGGCAAACAGAAAATGTTGCTGCGCTCGAATGTTTTTGGCTGGACAGTACGGGTTGCTTAAATGAACCGTATTCTTTTAGATTAGACACCAAACGCCTAAATATAAACTTTGTGGTTGCCCTTCCGTCCGGTACTTGGTAGATACAAGTGTTCGGCTTCTACAGATTTCTCCGGCATGTAATGTAGTAGGACAGCATATCAAATTTTTCTTTATTTGAAAACATTACCTGCTCCATTGTAAAAATATGCCCTACACTGAAAAACATTGCTAAACTGATACTACGTTGTCATTCAAATAGATTCTGTCAGAATTAACAATGAAAAAAATGAAGTCGATTGTTAATTTGACTTTATTTTTTCGTTGCCACGGTTTCATTCAACGCACACTAGACCAAAAAGATTAGAAATTAACTAAAACGTTATTTTTCTCAATAAAATCACGATTAACCATATTGTGTAATACATCGTTGAATTCGTAATAAAAAATTAGCTTTTTACGGAGTGTACTTTTTGAGTGCCATAAGAAAAATAAAGTTGATGATGGTTTCTTCGAAACAAAACGTTGTAGTAAAAATTCGTAAACGCCATCTTGTAGAACAGAAAAGTGGCAATGACAAAATGCATTCAGTTTTTGGTAACTTTTCGGATAACTTTAAAATAATAATGAAAACGAAATTGCACATTTTCGTTTTTTAATATCTCCGGAAGTAAGCCGACCTCAGCGAGTTTCTCAACAGTAAAATGTTGACCCTCGAGTGGGCAAGTTTTTCCAAATTTAACCGACTCTGTATCTCTCACGGTTTCCGAGATCCCCATGCTGTTCATCATTATCTTGGACACACTGTATAGTAATATCGCACTGACACTCAATATATAAGTTTAAGTATCAACAAAGTACCCATTAGTCAAGTTGGGAACAAAACTTCTTAGGATTGACACTTAACAAAACACTTAAATGGTATTCACATAACTACGGTATGCAATAAACTGATGAACAGTGCAGCATATGCGATATTATGCATACAAAACCTGGTTCACTAGAAACTTTGCTTATTTTTATTTTGCATTTGCGCAAAGTCATATAACGTATGGTATTATATGCTGGGGTATTAGTCCGCAAAGTAATAGAATATTACTCATTCAAGAAAAATTATAGGGCGAATGTTTAATAGCATAATTATTCTTCAGAACACTGCCGTCCTTTGTTTATTAAAGCTAAAATTATGATAATTTTTTCTAATTACATTTCCAATTACCTAAAAATTGTATAATAACAAAACTCAGTTTACTACTAATGGTGACGTAAGTACTGAGAATTATCAAGAAATTCAAAAAATTATTAATACCATGCTTAGAACATTGTTATACAATATTATTTTCTATAAGAAATTACGACGCTCTATAAAACCCATAGAACCAGCCACTACTTTTAAGCGTATCATAAAAACATTTTGTACAAATAATCCATTTTGTAATATCAATAAATTTGTCAACAAACAACATGTCGCATGTGACGTCAATTAAATATTTTCATTTAGTAATAAACATTGTAATGTATTAATGTAATATAACTATAGTATATCTAAATGTTGTTTGACAAAACCGATGTACGTTATTGTACCAACCGAAAATAAAGTTTTATTTATTTATTTCTTTATGTGTGATAAAGTCTTGTTATTATTCTATATACAGTGACTGACAAAGTGTTTGCATCAAATGGGAAAAATTTTTGTAATTGAGATATCCAAAAATTTCCTTTGGCAAATGAATTTAGCATATCGTATGACAAAAAAAAAGCACTTTGACAATATCATGTGGCCACTGTCATGGCGCCAAATTTAAAAATATTTCTTAAATATGTAAAGAGTGAGGTTAGATGACAAGATATTGAAAAATGCCTAAGAGAAAAGTTGTTTTAGAATTAGATTATACGTCTATGTGCAAATTGTCAAAAGAAAATAACGACTTTTCAAAATATTAGTTTTCCGACATTTTTTCGAAAATATTGAGAAAACAAAATTTTTTACGTTTGATTTGCATAAAACACAATAACACAATCCAGTAATTTTGTATTTATTAGTCTACCAATGGACGGTAAAGAACAAAAACATTGTTTTTTTAGGACAAACTTTGTTGCAAACTCTTTGCCGGTCACTGTATGTGATATTTGCAAAACTAAGTATTGATTAAATGGACTGCCAATCAGCTATCTCAAAATTAATGCGATCTCAAAAATTCGACTTATGCTAGGCAGGTATTATAGCGCAGATAACCTGTTACCTATGGTGTGAACACACTGTTAACTAAGAATCTTCAATTTTAATTGGAAAATAATGTGTAAAAGAGCTGAGTTGCTATATTTCAAATTGTCACTATTTTTGCATTTACATTCTAATAATAGCATATGGTTGTGTTTAAATATGAACATGGACGGTATTGGGCTAGGATACTTGTATTATACTTGTTGCGTTTTCTTCCGTACCTCTGGGTTTATATAAGCAGGCAGAGAGATACCCTTTAGCTTAAAATGTTTACATAATTTTGCCAAATTGACCTTTTTTATTTAAAACGAATTAATGTAGAATTTATCACTACACTCTCATTTTATTTTGGATTTAATTTCGATATCTTTAGTAAGTTATTGGATGTGCCTGGCTACTGCATTACTATACTCTACAATTTTATCGTGCTTCTGAAAGTTCCTAATCAATTTGATTCTTATAATATTTTTTTAAATAACCATTTTTTTTGTTATACTTGCAACAGAAAATGATATTTAGAAGTTTTCTAATTAAAACCTTGGTGGTACTTTTTTTGGGGAGATTGTTAATATGGTTGTTTAAGAATGATAGTGAACTCCAAAGTCTAGATTAAGGAAACTAAAACCCTAAACATCTGAGAAAAACTGCAATCAGCTACCAGCAAACCGATGAAATCATGGTGTTACAAACCAAATGATAAAAGAACGGTAATGTACGTGATTGAAATTCAACAATTTTTGCATAAACGGTTTTTTTCAAGATTACATTTGACGACAGTTGTATACCAAGATGAAGGTGTTCTTAATACATATTATATTAAACATTCGCAGTACTTGACGCAAAACACTTGCGTCAAACATCGAATCTCAAGTTTTATAGTTTTTCACCAACCTTCTAAATTAGTAAGAGTCTTCAGAATTAACAAGCTCAAAAATGAAATAAAATGGTAAAATACGATACCATCGACTTGATATTGCTCCGTCACTTAGTTTGTCACTCGTGCGATAATAGATCTCTAAATAACATTCCACGTCCACTTCTGGGATAGGGATTTCCACATTTTTATATAGTAATGAGACCTACCGAGATGAGCTGCAAAACGAACGGAGAAATTCTAACCTTAAATTTGGTCGACACTCATTTCGAATTGATGTTGTTAAAGGGTTTCCATTACATTTTAATTTCTTTGACCAAAATGTAAAAAAAGTCAAAAAATAGAAATAATATTTGGGAAACAAATATAGAACAAAATTTATTACCCAATAAAAATGAAGTAAAGGGCTCATATAAAAGAAACGTAAATAAATTTTAAACAGTAAATACGTGAATCAATATGAAAATAACAAAAATGTTTTAACATTAATTGATTTGAAATTGGATCCAGTTTCTACAGATAAGTATAGTCGATCGGACGACCAATTGAAACGCCTCAGGCGCTCAGTTAGGTGCAAAATGCTAATAGTTGTAAGCCGTGTAGGATTAAAAACAACTTCTGAGCTAAACAATGCTGGGGGTGACCAAAGCTAGGCCAAACTTATGGGCGCATATCAGATTCAAGTTTATAATTCGCAATATTTTTCCTTATAAAACATCGTTTTCTGAACAATATTGTCAATTAAAATTTTTGATATTATAGACTAAGTGGGACAAAAAAAATTATGATAGAAAAATATTTTGTGTACAATATTTTCAAATAACATTAAATAAATCCTATTCCAAAATGTAACTTACTTAATAAATTTTTGGTTCAAATAATTTAGTGTATTTTACAATCAATTAGAATTAATTGTATAATATGTTATTATTCTGCATTAATAATACATATGGGTGGCCCATTAGTGTGAGGAAGGTAGATATCTGGAAACTTATTTTTGTTTATACAGGATGTTCCATAAATGTGCGATATACTAAAGTTGTTTTTAAATCAAACTATTGATTTTTATTAAAAATTTGGATTCCTTAGGAAAGTTAAATGTGACTTTATGCATTCTACATAGTGTCTAAAATGGAGGGTTTTTCATTATTTTACTTTTTCGGAAAATTAACTTTTCGAAAAATTTAATAACTCAGTTATTCTGAATTTATCAACTGCGATTTCGCAGCTTTAATATGATTACATGTGCTAACTACAGCTGGTTGTTCACCTTTCCAACCTTGTTGGTTTTGAGTAATCAGTTATTTAAATTGAATTCCCTAAATTCATGGATAACTTGATTTTCAAATGGCACCACCTATTTTTCTATGTGCCGTTGAACGTAGAATTCATAAGCTTTCTAATGATAAGATTGTAGGTATCTAACTCTTACTCAAAAATCAGCAAAATCCGTAAGAGTTAGATACCTACAACCTTATCATTAAAATGCTTATGAAATCCACTTTCAACGGCACATAAAAATTAGGTAGTGCCATTTGAAAAAATCAAGTTATCCATGAATTTAAGAAGTTCAATTTAAATAATTGATTACTCACAACTTAGCAAGGTTAGAAAGATGAACAACTAGCTTTAGTTAGCACATGTAATGCATATTAAAGCTACGAAACCGTAGTTGGATAAATTCCAGGATAACTGAGTTATTTAATTTTTTCGAAACGTCAATTTTTTGAAAAGTAAAAATAATCCGAAAACCCTATATTAGACACTATGTATAATGCATAAAGTCACATTAGAAATTTTTCAAGGAATCTAAATTTGTAATAAAAAATGGATAGTTCCATTTAAATAACATAACTTTGGTAAATGCACTTTTATGGAACACCCTGTATAAACAAAAATAATTTTAAAATATGCAGCTCATTGATTTGCACAACTTTCATTGCAAAAGTTTTTTCTAGCCCCAATATTTTCTGAGATATCTTACCTTCCTCGCACTAATGGGCCACCCTGTATAGCAACAACAAAATAACTGTTAATAATAATCGATTGTATTAGTTCTTGCATTTTTAAACTAACAACTAATATTTTACACTGCCCTGTGTGGCTTTATATTTGACTTTAAATATCTCGAAAAAATGACGTTATTGTTACGAAGAAAGACATCTTATTTTCAAAGAAGGTATTGAGAATCGAAGAATTGTATTAAAATGGCATACGCCAGTGGCGTAGATTTTGGGAGGATCAACAATCCACTTGCCTGGTGTACGCCTCTGGTAGTTCAGAAACCTAATTTTACCATAATTTAGTTAGAGTTTAGTACCTTGATTTTCTGCCAAGTATAACAAGGATACCTCGAATGGTTTAAAGTACTGCAAATAGTTTATAAATTTTCAAATAAACGACCCTGTAACTCAGTAAGTAGCCACATTTTTATCTAAGTAATTTGGATTAAATCTTAATATTTTAACCTCAGCTGTCTACAGTTAAAATATTTCCAATTGATTATGATACACTCTGTATACCCAAGCGCCATTTGGTATCTTTGTTAAAATTTGTACTGATGGACTACTCAACTTACTGATGGCATAAATTGCCCATGGATTCCGCTCTAGTCTCTACTTGTGCTGCTGCCTTCAACTTCAACATCTGTTTAGTCTGTCTATATCTTCAATTTACATACTCGTATCAACTAAAATTTATCAGAAGCATTTGACGTTCCTGTACATTTAATAAAACAATTTGACAGATAAGTACTCTAGTTTATAGTTAATTTATATTTTTATGTATCTCGTTTTAAAAACTTCCAAAATAGTCCTTTTTGTAATCGCGAGGCTTCCCAAGTAAACGGCTTCACATGTGTGCGCTTTAACTTCAAATAATTACACGATTTAGTAACCAAAATTTGTAATCAAACACAAAAATTAGCACCGTTGGAAAGTAAATTTTTAAAAAAGTACTTACGATTTACAATTTTCTTAGTTAAATCTTTAAAACTCGAATTAATCCCAAATTATGAGTGATCATTTCTCCATAATTGCAATTAATACAACAATTTTATTATTTGTTTACCGGCGAATTTATAACACGTAAACTAAACACTCTTCACATTCTGAGGAATAATTGTTTTATTCCATTTTCACCTGACTGTGGCTTTCAACAACAAAATTCTCTCACATTTTTTTTTTTGTATTTGAGTTCACATCGCATGAAAGGTTAGTAAACTTTTGTATGTGTTGTACTAATATTACTATCAGACATAAAAACGTTCAGTGTTAAATATTTTATTTATTTTAAAATTACTAGATGTTTTAGATAATCATTAGATGATTAACAATTTTTTGAAATGGAACAAAAAATTAGTTTTTATTTCAATTGACAAGCTAAATAATAGGTACTTTAAATGAAATTTGGTGATTCAGTAAATGAGTACAAACTTATATACATTTTGAAACGTATTTTTAATATTATTCATATTAAAAAAGACGCTAAAAAGACATTGAATGCAAGCTTTGTTGCTGTGTAATTACATGAATACAATCTTTAGTGTAAATTGTTTGTAAATATTAACTATTACTTTTACTAAACAAAGTAAACAAACTTTGGATTCTTGAACATTTATAATTATCGACAACTTTGTTGAATAAACAGATTTTACTGAAGTAAATTGTAAAGTAAAGTAAATATTGTGTGTACCTTGTTCTTTGTTTGTGTTTCTTGTTTTTCCAAAAAACTATGTCAATTTTATTCAATTAGTACTTACAAATTAAGAATATTATTTTTTCAGAAATCGCGAAATAGGTATTTAATTTCAATTTAATTTACAATTTTTTTGATATGTAAATTCAATACAATATCATTGAATTAAAACAAGCATAAATAATTAAAATATGAAACAAAGAACGCCTTAATTTAAAAACGATAAATAGATTTACGCCTTACATTGTTGCACATGATTAATTTGAAATTTAAATGTGATAATCAAAATCAATAACATTTGTCATTATCATTCTGATTATCATTAGCATTAATCCTAAAAATTGAATTGAAGGAAAAACATTTAACAAATGACCAACTAATCAGTGTTACCACATACTTGAATCATTAAAAGTTTTACGGTACCTAGTTAATAATGTATAAAATCTCAGTTCTAATTGTTTACATTCTAATTTCAAGCTTGTTAACGTTGTTACATCGTTTACTACGTGAGGGATATTTATCAAATCAAACTTATACGTGTTTACATTAGTTAGATACTTTTGTAATATACGCACTAAGTTTTGAAAAGGTGCAAAATGATCCAAAGTCTCATATAACGTAATAACACTGAAGAAATATTATATATTTATTAACCGCGCCTCTTCATTACATTTTGCAGCAGTCGGCATCGTAATCAAATTAATTTTCTCGTTCTACTCGTCATTCATTTTTCTCTTTTTCTTTTAAGTTGTGTTTGTTTCTGTTGTGATCTTATTGTTTACTATATTACTAATTACAATTTACTAATTTTATCCTTATTATATAAGATTTTGTGGCTATGATGATTCTATGGTTAATGTAGATGTTGTATTAGATATAGTGTGATGCAATTTTCAATGACTTTTGATAACAATTCGCGCTTTTATGATATTGAAATACTGAATCCGAATTAACAAAAATACGTATAGACAGAGATTATCAAACAAATGATTAATCTGTTTCAGCTATATATGACGTCAAACCAGATTACGGTAAAAATCTGATCCAATTATTCAAACACAAAATCATACGTAAACTGAATACCAATAAGTTAATTAACCAAAGAAATAAAATAATATCTATCACGGATGTTTGGCAAATTAAAATCCGTGAGTGAATGAGGAAACGAACGGTGAATAAAAAATGTAGCGCTGAATCAAAACTTGTACAACAAGGAAAAGCAATTAAAAAAAGTGTCTCAAATTTACATACGGTCATAAAATAAACACTTCCTTACAAAACCATTGTTTAAGAGCAATATCACACGACTATCTTTGGGGCGTACAAAAAGAATCTTTATTAATTAAATTAAATTTATAAAATAAATCTCACTAACATGGAAGAAAATGGAGTTGCTATTTTCATATCACCATTTACCAAAAAATAAAGATATAGAGTTATTGCATTACTAAAATACTTTTTTAATTTTGCCTGGCTTTGTATGTTGTCGCACTTGGTGTATCGGTTAAGATATTAACATCTAGCTCGGATGGCGGTTGACTGGCCATTGCCAGTAATTACTTATTATTTCTGTATGTAAAGAGATTATGTGGATGCTATTAGGTACCCTCTGTTTATCAAATTAGAATAATTAGGAAAAGTTTAGGAAGTTTAGTAGGTCCACAGAATTAAAACTAGAAAGTGTACAAATGCTAACAGAAAACACAACAACACGAACTGCACCAAAAGCTGTTGTTCAGGACGACTGACGGTACGCTGATGATAAAAGCTGCTTGCAGTTTTTTGGTGAGTTTTTGGTGTTTTCGGTTAAATAGACGCTGCAGTTGGTGTTCCTTTCCTTTGTACAAATGCTGATTAAAAGTAGATGCGGTTTTGCTGTTATAACGACTTTGCCCAAGTTTGGTACATCGTTGTAACTAAACGGTTAGTCAGTAATGATTAGATTTTATATTGCTAAAAGACATGACAAGGGCGCTGAATTAAATCTGTGACCTTACAGACGAAACAGTTAGCGAACAGATACTGAAATTCACGTCCACGTTGAGAATTAAATCTGAAGACGAAAACTCTACCGTACAAGAAAAAACGTTGAGAAAATGGAAGTATAATGCGGTAGGAGCTGCACTAGCAAGAGTTTACGTTGAAAATTAAATTGTACAATTTTGCGTTGAAAGCTTTAAGTAGTTAGCCACAATTCTAAGCATTTCTACCTTCTGTACAGTGTGTCCTATTTTCGACGGTTTTGGAGGTATCTCGAAAACGACTAATGGTAAAGCAATGCGAATTTTACGAATCTTGGCTACTTTTGAAGAAACAATTGATGTCGTATTTGAAACTTTTGTAGCCCTCTTTGTTTCTGAGCTACAGGGCGTTTTGAAAATTTGTCGCTTTGGGACTCCCTAGCAGTTTCTTTGCTTTTAGAGTTAGAAAAACAGGAAAATAGTAAATGTAAAATTTTCCGTAGAACCCAGTGGCTTACTGAGAAATTTTTCTAAATCGAATAGTTTTTTAGACAATGATCAAACGTCGGTTTTTCTTATGGAACAGCCTATATATTATTCGTCGATCGAATTTTTTTGTATTTTTACATTTACAACGTATTAAACGTATATTAATTTTAAGCAAAACATTCGCAATTTATTTGTTTTTTTTATTAAACATGCGGTTTCTTCACCTAATAATACTTTAAACGTATTAACCACTCTGTATAACCGTTGATTACTTTTTGTGTTTGCTCTAATATTCATATTAAATTCAATTATCAACCTACTTATTTTCTATTTTTGCATCAAAGTAGTATGTAGGTATCCGTTGATGCTCAATTTGTCATTAACAAAAAAAATCAAGTAGGTAACCCTCAAAATTTAGAATTTGACATTAATCGTATTTGGACTATTTATTATAAATCGAATAAATTTCGTAATAAAAATCAAAAAAAAAAATAATTGCGAATGCTTTGCTTAAAATAAATATACGTTATAATAAATGGTTGGAAGCAGAAGTAATTCGATGGTTGAATAATATATAGGGTGTTCCATAAGAAAAAACCCAAGTTTGATAATTTTCTGAAAAACTATTCGATTTAGAAATAATCTTGTATGCAAAAAAGTTTTAGGAGGACTTATCTCATTAATTTTCAACGGAAAAAAATACTAGTTTAGTCAAAAATGATTATATTTTTGTTTTCCTAAAGGAATACTTTCTGTGCCTTCTGAATGTTATATGGCACCGTCCGCCTCTTTAAAATAAGAACGGCTGACTTTTGTGACAGAATAAAATTTCGTACTTTGTTTACTTTTCATTGAAATCATTTTTCTTATTTAGTCTGAGTCTCTTTTAACTTTCTAAATATAGATTTTTAAATTTTACTTAAAATTTGAAAGGTGAAGTTGATACTAGGCGCGACGATAAAATCATAAATTATTTTTGTAATCTGGGAAATGGTAATCGGTAGACCTAAAAAACTGGTGTCTTGTCACTACTGAAATATTGTCAACCATGAAAATATAACCTCAGAGAGTTTGTCCATCAATATTTTACATATTGACAATTACGTGATATTGACTGTGATATTGACGACATATATTGATCGTCTGAGAACCGCTTCATTGCCTTTGTTACTAGTGTACAAAATATTTAAATAGGTATTTGTATCACTAGGCCAGAAACTGACCTTTGCGAATGGGAAAATGTTCCGAGCACTCGCCAAAGCAGTTTCTGGCCACGTGATACACACGATTTTTAGGTCGACAAATTGTCAAATTTGTTGAAACATAAATTTTCAAATATTACTATATGCCAAAACATTTTCGGTTGGTAATGCCATTTGGCAGCTGTCAACACAGCGTAATTTTGGCATACAAGTTGGTGCTTTTGAAAACGGGTCATAGGGATTTAGAACTGTGAACTAGTTTTTTCGAATTCCTGTTCGCTCTTTCAAATGACAAAAATGGTTTTGGTATCAAAACGCAGCTAAAATTATTACGCATAGCGCTCGCTATCAGAAATCAGCTGAATTATACGGTCTTTTTGAAAATTCATCAATAAAAATTAGTAATTTGTGATGTTTATTTATTGTAACCTTTCTATTTAATTTAGTTCTAATATTATTCGAAGCTGTTGCTTGGGAATAAATAATAATGTTTATTGGTCACATTAAATTTACAATAAAAACAAAATTTTTGATTGTTATGTATACAATTATAACAAAATTTGCAACCAAAAGGTGCTTTTTCAGACTGGCTCTGTTAAGGTTTAAACATTTTGGAGAACCGGCAACGTAGCAATACAGAGTTGGTTATAATACAAATGTCACTAGATAGATATTTTTTTTGTTCATGCGATTCAAACATAATTATTCATTTAAAAGTGAATGCTGCGTTATTTCAAATAATCCTAACAGGCTCTCTAACCACAACCGTCTGCTTAACCTGAGCATAAATTAACCACATTCTACATTATTTTTTTTTAACTGCTTTTTATTTGTTGGCTAGTACTGTCATTGAAAACAATGAAAAACTAAATTTAATTCAAAAAGTAAGCTATAATGACTATAATAGTTAACCTGCTATCGTATTGTAACTGTCTCGCTTTGTTTTTGAATGATATTGTAGAAAATGAAAAATAATTTGTGGGGAGAAGATTAAGTATTTTTGCAGATATACAGGGTGTCTCAAAATTGACGCCCGTCCTTTCAGAATATGAATCGGGGGCTAAAAGGAATTAAAACGTAAGAATAAAAAAATTGCGTTATGTCCATGGTTACAGAGTTATTGACAAAAAAACAAAGACCATGTATACGTAAAAGATCTCTTATACATCTCGGATCTATACGAAGGAATAGACACAGCCGTTTTTCTTCTGACATTCAAGTAGTGTACATCAGTTCGGTATCTAATTTTATGGAAAAGATAAGGTGGAGCCACACGATTGATTACTTTGTGTACTAGACTGGCTAGATGTAATATACGTCTACTGTTCATGTTTAACCAACCGCACCAATCTAGTGTATGTGATATGTGACTCTTTTTCGGAAACCCGTAGATAAAGCGTAGGCAAGCATTTTAGAGCCTTTGAATTCTATTTTTATCTGTATTATCTGCATGACACAAAACATCGCAATAATTCATTTGTGAGAGCACAAGGGAGTCGCAGAGCCTAATTTTTGTTTTCCTGTTTAATAGATGCCACGCGGAATATAATAATTTAAGAGCACTGTAACTTTTCCATAAACATTTCGACACATGAGACTTGAAACGAAGTTCCTCATCAAACACGACACCTAAGTTTTTGCATTTTTTAGTAAGCGATGTAAGCTCTCCCCCGCATCTGATTTCAATTTTAGGTGAAGATTTAACCTGATTTAGCTTTAAGCAATGATCAAGAGATTACCTGGTGTAGTTTACCCAGAACATTATTTATTATTTGAAGTGTAGGTACCAGGTCTCTTAGGTGAAAAGAATGGCAAATCTGAGTGACATCTGCATACATATGATAATTACATTCTTGAAGAGCATTCTTAATAAAGGCCGTATAAATTAAAAACAACAAGAGACCAAGGATGGACCACTGAGGAACACCAGACGACATAAATAAGGGAGCAGATCATTAACCTTAACTACTTGAGATCTATTATTAAGGTAATCACGTAAAAGGGCAACGGATGCTTTTCCAAGGCCAATATAATGTAAAATTGAGAGTAACAACTCATGATTTATAGTATCAAACGCCTTGGAATAGTCTAATGCTGCCAATACAGTGAGTTTTCCCTGATCTGTAGCTGATAGAATGTCATCAGTAACGCTGTAGCGCAGCTGTATCCTTTTCGAAATCCCGGCTGTGCTTTTATTTGCTTATTAAGGACTTTCATTTTAGCCTTATTGTCAAAACGTAGGAATATTGATTGTTTAGGCAACCCAATACTATTTTTCTTTCATTATCAAAAGCTACTTTTATTTTTATTGACAAATCTTTGAAAACAACGTGAAATTCAACTGGCTCTTAATAGCAACAGCTATACGGACTAATTTTAACTTCATTTTGATACCAAAACCATTAATCTATGACCCGTTTCAAAATTTAAAATACGTGTTTTTCAATGTTTGAATTTAAAAGGCCTATAAGATCCTTCAAAATAAGATGTAAAAGAGTATTGCATGTTATTTACGTATTCCAACATGATAATTGTACTGATTTCAGTCTCATGAGTATAATGTGTTATTGTCAAGATTTAGTAACTTTTTACCGGCCGAGGTCAAGAAAAGGGTCGTTTTGAGTGATGCAATATATAATAATACAATAAATAATATATGTATATAGTAACAGCCTCTAACCTACAGGGTTCTACAATCACGTTTACTGTTCATGTCTCCTTTGCTAATGGATGTTCAGTTTTTGGAAGACTTTAAAAATAAGACCGCTGTACAACACATAAAATACAGGGTGTCCACGTAGAATAAACGCGATCGATTTCTTGGAAACTAGATGTCTGATCATTTGAAAACTTTGTCACATGCTAATGTCAACAGGGCCAACTCAGCTAAAATATTTTCAAGATGGTGGCACTTCCAGTTATACTGCGAATATTTCAAAAACTACAAATTTTTGGAATAAACTACCTTACATGAAGTTACTGTTATTTTTTATGATAAACGAGATAAGATTATAAAAATAGGGCGTTTCCAGTTAAAAATATATTAATATTTATCATAATGGCATGAAGAATCTGTTAAAGTTATTCTTCCTCTACAAAGAAGTCACCTCAAATTAAATAATACGAATTCCCATATAGGTAAAATTGATACTTCTGTGTTGGCGTGCAAATGTCATTTTCGACATAAAATCTTGAATAAGTCAGAAACGGCTAGACTTAGGTATAGAACATTATACATTGAAAATGTTTAAAATTTGTCGTAGAATCTAAAAATGCTAGAATATATAGGGTGTTCTATTTAAAATAACAAAGTTGATAGTTACTTCCGGTGTAACCGAAAGTGCCACCATCTTAAAAATATTTTATCTGAGTTGGCCCTGTTGATATTAGCATGTGATAAAGTTTTCAGAATGATCAGACGTCTAGTTTCCGAGAAATCGATCGCGGTTATTCAACGTGAGACAGCCTGTACTATGTATCATATTACTTTTGTTGCAGTGGTGCTTCCTTTCGCGATGAATTGATTCATGTAAATAATCTTTTTTACATGCACACTGCGTGATCAAAGCGTGATAGCTATTTTGCTTCGTGAATCTTACTATAGTAACGGTAAAATTGTGGCGTTTCTCTCTATTTTTAGACAAGGAAATGAATAAATAAATAAACATAGGTAAAACATGTAATTCAACCTTATCCTAGAGTGCACACACCTTCTTAACCAATATGTTACTTGCATTAAGAAGATACAGAGTTTGAAGTCACGCATGTACACTCATGAAATTTAAAACTTGACACCACAATTTCTGTAAACAAAGTTTGCACATTGTGAAGCGGGCTTAAGGGTATCATTTACAATTCTAACAGCAGGTAGTCTCAGCAGGGGTTATCTTATAGAAGGACTGTAGAATGAATCATTACACTAAGCACGTTTTAGAAAATAGGTAATTTTACGTTGCTTACTTAATTTTTTCTTTAAAGAATATATTTGAAGGTATCGCTAATTAAACGCCATAGCTCGATTAATTATCGAATCAAAATTTTGTTTAGGAAATGTTTACAAAATAAAATTAGAAATAATTTTGATTTAAAAAAACGTCTACAAGCAATAACTTTTGAATTAAATCGAAAAACTAAACATGGTTATTTGGGTTGACTGATTATTACTTATTTTTAAATAAATCTAACCTACTAATTATTGTGTTATTAAAAAAATCATTAAACTCTCTATTCATAATATTTAGTCCTTACAAAATGTATATTTTATGACGTTTTATTTTTTCTGTAGTTAATATAAAACTGAAAATAAAAACTAAGGCAATTCTTATTGTCAACGTATATATTTAGTTTTTGACAAGAATTTATTACATAATTATAATTAAGATACCAAGTTATAGTTTAAAATTAAATGAAAACTTTTAAATAAAGGTATTACTATATAAAGTAAATATAAGAAATCAATAATGGGTGTGACCTCCATTATTATTGATACATTCTTGGAGGCGTCTGCTCATTGACGCTAATCAAGGTATCAATATAATTAAGAGTAATCGTTTCAACCTAATAATCCATGTTTAGTTTTTTGATTTTAATTTAAAAGTGGTTGTTGTAGATCGTTTTTTAAATCAAAATTATTTCTAATTTTAATTTTGTAAACATTTCCTAAACAAATTTTTGATTCGATAATTAATCGAGCTATGGTGTTTAATTAACGATACCTTCAAATATATTCTTTAAATAAAAAAAATTAAGTAAGCAACGTAAATTACCTATTTTCTAAACGTGCTTAGTGTAATGATTCATTCTACAGTCCTTCTATAAGATAACCCCTGCTGAGACTACCTGCTGTTAGAATTGTAAATGATACCCTTAAGCCCGCTTCACAATGTGCAAACTCTTTGTTTACAGAAATTGTGGTGTCCAAGTTTTAAATTTCATGAGTGTACGCTTATAAGACGAATCCTGGATCAGTCATTTTCTTTGGTGTGTAAAGTGTACCCATTCTAAAGTTTTATGTAACCTATGCAATATATACACACAGTATCACTAAAATGTCTGAAGTAACCGTTGCAATCAATGCTAAACATTCCTCCCAACGAAATGTAAACAGCCATTAGTTATAATTTCAGATTTACTAAAGTCACCTCCCTTTACGTATTTCATCGTAGTATTGCGGCCCATCAAGTGAAAGGTAACTGTAATGCAACACTACAGAAATTTCTAAGAATAGCCTACCACTTGATGCATTATATACAAGAATAACTTAATTTATTATTAACTTTTTATCAATCAGTCAACAAAATGAATCCAAAAATACACCTTAAAGACATAATATTGATTGATGTAAAATTATACATTCATTTTATAAGGTATTTCAATGCGCTGTCACACAGCTGTCAAAGACCTTTTAAAAATGGCTACTGCAGGGCAAAGTTATGTATAATTAGATGGGTTTTATCATCGAGTTATAGGATTTTAATATAGTTTATACGTTCAATTGATTTGTAATGTACCATAATGCCAGCATTTGGTTGTGTAGTGAACTGTGGCAGTAGAGGAAATCGTGACAGTGTTAAGTTTTACAATCCCTGTTATTTGTAATTTTAAACATTAATTGAGTTAAAATACTCTTTCACAGATGCTATAACTAACTTAATTAAAACAACCACTCAAAGTACAAAATTCGCCATTTTGGCAAAAGCGTTGAAATGCCTTATTTAGAATATAACAGCATCCCTTGCCATTTTTCGTTAGAACTCGTAGTTTTCCGTACTTAATGTCTGTAATCAGTAGCTTCCCTTGCATATCAATGTTAGAAGTATTACAAAACTTTCAGGGTAATATGTTATGCAGGTGGCAGGATGTTTAATGTATACAAGTTTGAACTTCGGTTACACTCTCTTTCCGCGCATTCGAAACTCACGTTACATATTCGTTTGCTGAAAGTTTAAAGCGTTTTAAACTGCATTTCTGTTTTTGCTTTCGTGTTTACTTCCAATGAAGAAGCTTACGTATACTACAATGCCTTTTACGTTATTAAACAGCGCAAGCATTAATCACTATGCAAGCAAGCTGTTGTAAGATTATTGAAATTCTCATCAAATTTGCTGACGCTTATTTTACTTCATAGTCGTTTTTCAACCCTTAACGTCCCGTGTAAAGAACAAATCGACCTCTAAATTCTCATATGTTTATCTAAAAGTTGAAAAAGGCAATAAAATTTTAAAACTTTCAAGCAGGTCAATATATCTTATAAAGAAACATCAGCTTGTCGAAACTCTTACTATAAAAAAACAGACAGAAGAAAATAACTTATCTGAGGTTTCTAACTCAGAAACCTTTTTCTAACAACCAATTACTACTAATTTTCTTCACTGGTCTGTATAATATTGATAAATCATTATGTTTTAATTGCCGATATTTGTACAAAAATCTCTTTCACTGACATACTGCACAATTCGATCAATTACGGGCCAATAAACTGTGCTTGGCGATTTGCCAAGAAAACTGGGGGTGAACTCACTTAAAAAAAACTTTATGCGGTTTTCAGTTAATTACATCCGAAATTACACATGCAACTCAAATTGTTTAATTATCGTATTTTCTCTTTTTTAGTTTAGATGCGGAATTTCTGGTTCTAAGTGCTTTATATAAATCTTTTCCGAGTTATTGCGGTTGTCTTTTTTCTTTTTCTTCGGTAAAAGTGACGTGTCGTATTTCTTTGTCAAACTGTAGTTATAGCTGAAGTTGCGTTTTCGGTTATAAGTTGTCAGCAAAGAATAATAGAACTCACAATTCTTAAAAGTATTTATTCTGTCTTTTATAAATATCGACAAGTTGGAAAGATTTACACGAAAGCGTTTTTAATGGAATTTTTATTTTCTAACAACGGACATTCTTTGCAAAGCCACCATCGCCACCGACCTTAATTAAAAATAAAATTTAATACTACACAATGTTTAATTTTTTTTTAATTACGAGTCGATTGGTCATCGGTTTTATTTTGTAAATAGAATAAATTTTAATTAATTTTCATTTGCACTGGTTTTATTAATTTTTTAAGGTTCTGGTTTTGTGTGATGTAACTTGGTTTGCAGTTATATCACGATGTAGTTGTTTTACTATAAGTGCATTCAAATTAGTTTGGGATAGTATGGTGTTCTGATAACTCCTACCGAATGTTTTAAATGTTAATTTTTTGATGTAATGTAAGTCTGTTTTATCGTATCGCATTTTAAAAAAGTTTTTTGTCTCTGTTAATGTTGATTTCAATACGAAGAAAATATCGTATCGTTTTCTTTCTCTTTAAAAAAGGGTTTATTTACTCAACTCAACTTTATTTCATAAACTCCATATCATTTAACAAAGAGGTGGGTGGTTATACGATGGTTTTGAAGTATAAAAGTATAGGAAATTGAATACTGCATTGATTTTTAATTAAATGGCCTTAAGATATAAGTTGTTAATCAATTTTTTTTTGTTTTTACATATATCTTAAGTATTCATTAAGTTTTATTTTGATATGGTATGGTATCAAAAATCAATTTTTTTTCCAATTTAACGATAGTAGTGCCACTAAAAAAACCATTAGTTTTAATTTTAGTTTTTGAACATTCGGTTAAGATTTTAAAGTTTTCATAATTGAGAGTAAAAATGATTAATATTCTAGATATGGCATAGGTATGCTGAATACTACTCTTCGATGAAGTAGTGCATCGCTTGGGTTGATGGATATCAACGCCATCACCCAACAAATGACCACCGTATACAATCGGACGGGACGATTGCAAAACCCATTTATGCCTCATTACGGCATAGGCGTTAACGATCGAAATCGCACACATATTCCGAAACACATTGGTCCAAGTATTTGAGTTCAACAGTGCTAGAACAAAGTACTCGTGTTCACGTTAAAGCTTGCTATGCTCAATTTTTGACATCCTTCTATGTATATTAAAATACAGGACGCTCTCGCACGTATTCGTCACAAAACTACACTGTCCTCATTCGTCGAGGTTTACTGCTTGCCCTACGTACAGATATCAAAGCCCGCGTTAATTCTCTAGTATATTTATTTATTCGTATAGTACATTTATAATATTTTATTGTGATGTAAGTGTTATGTATGTTGCCCCAGAAGATCAGGTATAAACCTGTGATAGTGTGGTGACAAAACCGCGTGCAATGAGTTAGGGATTGGTTCGGTCTTAGAAAAGCATATGCGTCAAGGGTACAGGAAACCACTAAAAACCTAAAAATGCTATAAAACCTTCTGTTCGATGGCGATTTTAAGTTTTTATCTTGAAATCCACTTTCCACATGATTGTCAACTTTTTCCAGAATGTTTTGATAGTTTGATTATATGGTGTTACTTTAAATACACTGCTTTTCGAATTTAAAAAAAATAAGATTTTTTCTTTTTTTCATGTTTCCTTTATCTTGAGTGATCTGCATGTTTTTTTAGATTGTCTAACCATTGCATCTTCCCCCACTGTATAATTATCTTATTCCATCAACGGTTTTTTGTTTGAAGGTATTCCGATTTCATCTTTGCAACTTATGTAGAGACAGTTTTTACTTTTGTTTCGTTACGGATCTAGATGTTTTTTTCGCCCATTAATTTGATATTTAGCATTTGTTTCTCCATAGTGATCATTGTGTTATAACAATTTTTAATGTATTCCTTCGTGAATGTCCAGTTTTGAGAGTCGTACCTGAGGCCAGGTCAGGGAGTATTAATTGATAAAAAACTTCTGTTTTCAGATATCGAGTGCGTACCGTAAGTGATTTAGATATTGATACTCTTTTTCTCTATTTTAGGTTCCTCAACATGTTTTCTAATGCTTGGTTGAAAAATTAAAAACGTTATAGTATTTCCCTGTCTTACTCCCCGTTTTATCTTAATGTATTTAGTTTGCTCCGTTAGTTTAGTAGTTGTTGTTGCTTTGTCGTATATGTTCGATATTAAGTCTGTAATCATTTCTTCCATTTTGTAACGATTGTTTTACTGCCCAGTGCTCGATGCTGTCAAAGACTTTCTCGAAGTCCATGAATATCATATATACCGGTATTTGATATTTGTTCGTAATCATATGATCTGTTTCTGAATCAATTAGTACTTTTGTTTGGATGTTAATATGTTTATTAGTATGTTTGTTAGTAGTTGAACATTACGTTGGAGTTAAGTACAGTTATAAGAGTCGTAGTTTATTCAATAGTATGATTGTTGTTTTTTATTTGCTTTAGTGCTCTCCTGTATCTCACTCTTGTTGATTTTCGGTTGTGAATTGACAATTTTTGTTTTGTATTTGTAATTTAGTGAGTGTTTTTTTTTGTGGAAGGTTTCTGTCTCGTGTTATTAAAATTGGAATAGTATTTTTGTGTTATTTGCATGATCTTTTATTGTATTGTAAGTTTCTATTACATCCATATTGTCTTCTCAATTGTTTCTTGTATTTTCCTCTTTGTCTCTGTGATATTATTTTCAATGGATATGTTTATATTGTTATATCCTGTTTTTCCATTCGTAATGTTTGTCTTTTATTTATTTAGCTTTGGTTTCCTTGGGATAAATATTGTTTTTTCTCTATTTTTGTGTGTGCTACTTCTTTCCCCGCTTTTGTTAATGTGTCAGTTAGTAGCTTATTCAATTTATGAAAATTCGTAGTGTTAGGTAATAATTTGTTTATTTTGTTTTTATGTGTTACTTTTCTTGTTTCAGTTTTACCATGTCCAGCTCTTGTTTATTCCGAATTCTCTTTATTATAGGAACTGAACAGAACTGATTTAGAACTTTAACGTCTTTTATAATGGTTTGCTTTGTTGACAGGATATTGTTTATCCTGTTGTTTATCTTAGTATTAAGGCTTATCCATATCAATTTTCTTTGCGGTTTTTTGGAAAAAAAACAATTTATGGCTAGAAGTTGTTTTTTCCAGGTTGTTCGTCAATGTGTGTCCTCTATCGTTTTGTCGTTTCTGTCTTCAAATCCATATCTTCCTATTTTGTTTTCTTCTTCACTTACTTTTTTTTAGTTTGGTTTTACAATCTCTTATTATTAATATTAACCTTGATTTTTTTTAGAGCAGTTGTTATTTCGTTATAGAAATTTTCTATCTCTTCATCTGTACGTGTCGGTAAGCACAACAGTATATTTCAGCGAAAGTACACCCAATTGAAAACTCCGTGCAGTTCAACCTGGATCGGGCGTATGTCAGCAGATATATCAATATTATGTACAATAGCCAGGCGGTCATCTCAGCACTGAACAGCTGTGACATCAGCTCAAGGATGGTAAGAAGTTGTAAAATAACAGAATAAACTGGGAGCATCTAATTAGGTGACCTTAGCTTGGGCCTCGAGACATTCTGGTGTTCCTGGCAACAAGCAGTTGGACGCCCTTGCTAGGAAAAGAGCAGCCACGCCATTTGTAGGGCTACTAGGTGACTTCGCCGGTAAAGAACACAGGGATTAGTTAGCAGTCAGCGGGGACCACCTAAGAATTCTCACGGGTTTGCTGACGACTTGGCAATGATTGGTGTGACAACTAACTCGACATGTAGATTTTGCTACGTGTCGGAGCAAACCCCGATTCACATTCTTACGGAATGTAAAGTTACGGTTTTCAAAAGGTGAAACTGTGGAAACGTTTCCTTACATATATGCTACTCGGTCTGATATATCTTTAGTTGTTTGTATATGCTTATTGATTTTCTTATTTATGATAAATCCCACATCGTTGGTAGTGTTGTCTTTGTTACTTTTATAGTTATATGTAGCATTGTTTAACTTTGTCAAAATTTTTGCCTTTCTCGGAATCCTTGAGACTGACCGATTTGTCAGTTTGGGATTGAGAGTCATTTTCTACCCACCTGGGATACTAATCCCTTTGTTTTAAACTTTGACATATTTTATTTTAAGCGGGGAGTTATTTGACACGCACGCTTGTCGGACGGGTTGTCGAGTTTTTCTCCGCCACTCATTTTCGGTTAAACGTTGCTTTCTTAGTTTTTGACCGCCACGGGTATTTCATTTCCCCGGTACGACCCATATCTGGGACGCATTTTTCCCGAGGGAGCACTTAGTAACTGTTTTAAAATAAAATTACGAAAATTTCTAACTAAAATTTGAACTGTTTTTACTGTTTGTAATCATCATCAACTAGCAATTAAAGTACCACTAAGCGACAGGAATCAATGGAGCATCAGCGTTTCCGATGGTCGTAAGTCATCGAAAATGTTTAATCTAAGACCATATTCTGCATTAAAAGACACGATCACCAGTTGTGCAAGAGGTTCCAGGTACATTTGAATAACTCTACTACAACCCTACTACATCGTGATGAATTCTTCACCACTGCTCCGGGAGTAGATGTACAAACATATATTTTGACACAATTAATTTGAGCAACAGGTATTTCTATGTCGATTAAACAGCCTTGCACAGTTAACACCAATGAACTCTTTCTAATTGAACATAGAAAATTGTGTAGTATAGTAAGACACTAAAGTCAGTGTGTCATAATACATTAGTGTCTATAAAAAACATATTTTCTTCTACGTCGTTATTCATCTACAAAGCCACACGATTTTGGATGTTAAGAGAGTTTGTGCAGCCGTCCTTTTGAATTATGGCATTTGTTCAAATTTTGTGCAAACTACAATTTTTGAACTAATTCGCTTCTTTTGTACCAAGCTCGTGTCTGTTATTTGACGTTTGTTAATTTTGATTTTTGAATTGCAATCCCCGAAATCTTTTTCTTTAGTATTATAGTTGTAATTCAGTTATTCAATTCTAAGACAATTTTATTTAAACACTGTTCATTTATATATCGACTTACCCTTCGTTACAATTTACTTCTAAACTTATATCTATTGTAATTGGTCATTTACTGTACAGAAGTCAACGACTGTTTTAATTTTTTAACCATTAAAAACGTATTATTTTGAATGTATTTAATTTTACGTGAGAATGGCGCAATATTGTTTTGTACCTATTGCTTGTTAATTTAAATAATGTTATTGTAAAAGCTTGAGCATCTCTACAACTTTGTAAATAAGCTTTTGATATTATTTATATTAACAAATATGTATCGAACTTACTACCTAATTCGCCCCCTATAGGTCCGCAAAGTTTAGTTATTAAAATAGTCCAAAAAGCATTGCACTATCCTTTAGTTTCTAATCAATACGTCTAATAATTAATGTTCTGAAAAGTTCAAAAAGTTGTTTTAAATGAAATGGCTTCTAAAATAATGGTAATTGCGTGCGCTAAATAGCTTAATCAATTCGTGACTTTGTATTTAATTTTCATGATGAGAAAACGGTTGTGGTTTCTATGCTCTAATGAATATAATATACTATAATATACAGGTTGCCCTAATTTCCATTGGCTACTAGTGCTATCTTGGTAACTAAAAGAACTACAAGGTTGGTCAAATTAGACAAAATGTGTAGTTTTTGGTGGATATCGAAAATTTCAGATTTAAAAACAATCTTTTCCCGGGCTACGGGGTTTTTCGAAAAATTGCTTAAAAGTATTTTATCAAATATTTCAAAAAGTATAATTTTACAGAAAATTTGTAAAAAAATATTATTGGATTTTTGACGTTCTTCAATTTGGTATTATTTTAATAAAATTTGCCACGTCTATTTTTCAAGATATTACCATTAACTTACTTTTTAAATACAGACCTGTGTTTTTTATTCTATTTCAAAAAACTTTTTCTGATTTTAACGATGTACCGGTATTACATGTCTATATTTGTGTGTATTTTAATAGTAAAAATAAAATTTAAGTTTTATTATTTATTTTTTAAATCTAAAACTGATTTTCAATGTCTCCTAAAAACTGCACATTTTATCTAACTTGACGAACCTTGTAGTTCTTTTAGTTACCGAGATAGCAATAGTATAATAGTATAAATTGACGACAAATGTTTCTAACATAAATTTATTTCTCCACGTCTATTAGCGGAATATAGTAATTCTGAAATCATTTTAATCGTAGAAAGAAAACATTCTCGCCCTTGATATAGAATATTTATTTTAAAAGACTTGCTTCGTATGGGTTTTGCATCTATTTCCATTCAGTGACAAGTAAAATTCTGTAATTATGCTCACTGAAATAATTAGACTGTCAATGTCAAATGGAGAGTCAGAAGCAAAAGCACCTAAGTGACATTGAGAACATTATTAAAATTGTAGCTCTAACATAAAATCTGGGTCAATCATTTTGAAGTGCAAACCAATACCAGATGAGTCTGATGAATTATTTTTACTTGGTCTATTTAGCTACCAAAGAGAAAAAAGCAGAATTGAGTTTCTTCTTTCATAATCCGCACATAACAGTTTTCACAAATTGAAGTCTATAATCTTATGGTTGGTGAAATAGTTTTTTCACAGAAAAGCAATGGTTTTACTAACGACTATATATAACAGGATCTTGCGATTATACTACTTTCCCCTGCATTAGAAGTTTGCTCATATCATTATGTTAGCTAGGTCTGAGAAACCTCCCTCAGAAAGCTTGTTCTATAGACCAATCAGTCTTCTTCATCTCCTAGCCAAAATCTTTGAGAAACTACTCCTTAAACGAATCAATGAAATAGTTGACTTAAACAATATAATTTCTTCCTCTCAATTTGGTTTCGAGAAGGTCATTCAACAGTTCAATAAAGCCATCGAATAATTATGGAAATGTTTGAGGAAAAAAGTTTGTGCAGCGACGTTTTTAGACATACAACAGGTCCTAGATAAGGTTTGGCATATGGGCCTTCTTTATAAGTTAAAACAACTTCTCAAGTTAACTCTACTTAATTTTAAAATCATAATGATTAGTGAACGGGTTTTCCAAGTCAATCGAACTACTTTGTATCAAAATTTAACTCAGCAATTCTATAGGGCAGCATGTTGGGTCCACTTATATACCTCTATATAAACAGCAAACGCTCCAAATACACCAAATACATTGATGGAAACTTTTGCTGACGACACAGCTGTCTTGGTAGCCAATGACAACGCGGACGTAGCAGCGTACCAACTACAGAGACACAGAGACAATTTTTGCTCATTACTCAATTTGAGAAGATTGTAAATATGCAAACTTTATACAGAGTGGAACAAAAGTCTGGAAACGCTCAATTATCACAAATGGGTAGTATGAATTGTACAACATTTTGGATAAATATATTTTGGGATACGAAGATTCCAGATTTGATATCTGCAATGTTGCCAGATTTAATTACTTGAATTCTATTTTGCTCGGACGGTTTTTTTAATTTAAGACCTTACTGACTTTATCAAATATTCAGTGTTACATTATGGTTAAACTCGTATTGAAGGGGACATTCCAATAATAATACAATATACGGGGTGATCTATTTAAAAAACCAAAGTTAGTAATAATATCAGAAAACGGTAAATCTGGCAACATTGCAGATGTCAAATCTGGAATCTTCGTATCCCAAAAATATACTTATCCAAAATGTTGTACAATCCGTACTACCCATTTGTGAGATAATAGAGCGTTTCCAGACTTTTGTTCCACTGTATATACAAAAAGTTAAATGAATGTTTTGAGACAAGTATTAATTTAAATTTTATAAAATCAATAAAATATCGTGAAATCAGTAAATCTTCCACTGTATCGAATTTTCATTCTAACCTTGTTACATAATCTAATCTACTATTATAATATAAGACACAGAACCAGAATAGTTTTAAGAGTTATCGATAATATAAATAATAAAATATAAATATAAACAATATCGTTTCTTCTAATAAAACGTTGAGATCTGCGCAATAACTCTAACAAAAACAGCTAAAACTCTAAATAACTGTTAAAAACTATATTCTGTTCTATTATGAAAGAGAGTATTAAATAAATGCATTACTAAAGTTGAAGAGGCGCACTGAAAAACCAAAAGAAAAAGGATTAAATGACATTTGATGCTATTTTGGAAATGAACAAAACCGCAAGAAAAAATTTGTTGTTTTCAGGTTTAATGTTTTTAAAAAAAATCGAACGTCGTCCATGTTTAATGTCTTAATGAGTTTAAATTTAAAAAATAAATTTTTAATTAAATTGTAATTTTTAAATGTTATATATTTTCGTATTGATTATTATAATTTCTTTTTTCTCAGTGTCAAAACATTTTTTTTTTTTACATATGTAGTGAACTATCGATTTTAATATGCTTTTCATAAATAACATGAATTAAACAAGTTTTCAATATCAAATTAATATAATTAAGTTTAATTAAATTTAATTACAGTAATAAAATTTTAATTATATTGCAAAAGTCGTTAGGTAAAGTTTGTATTTGACTCAAGAAAAAACAAAAGTTGTTATTGACACAAAGAAATTAATTAAAGCAAACGAATCTACTGCTCGTTCTAAGAAAATATAATTATAAATTAATTAAATTAGCGAGATATTATAAGAAACCTTTAAAATAATAAGTAAATTAAATTTCGCCTCATAAATTTCATTCTATTAAAGATAACTTTATTATAGTGAAGAAAACTCATCAAGAAGTATTAGGTTTAAATTGAAAATATGAACTCGAGATTCATTTTTAATAAAAGTTCTGTCTATATAATAACACTTCGTACCTTTCTTTTTTCATGCTGACAAATGCGACGTGGAGTTTCATTTTGACACACTTTAATATTCTTCATTTTAAACTTTATTACAGTAACTGTCACTGATGTATTCCGCAAAGTGATTGATCGATATTGAAATGGGCCAAGTTTTATTGTGGGCGAAAAATCCTGAAACATGTTTCTACATTAAACCATAATTATCCGCAAACACGCCAATAAATTATGTACTCGAGTTTAATCATCAATTTAACATACGATACTGCGAACACGATCTATTCTATTCCCTTCAGTAAATGTCAAGTTCATCCCATGAAAGTTACCCTACGCGACCCTTAACAAGGAAATATACAAAAGATAACATCATTTGACACTATCGATTTATCTTGCTTAGCATTATACTGGCAAGGCACGAATGTTTTAAAATTCCGAAAAAGGGGCCTCGAACTGAAAGAACACCATTTGCGAAAACACTCGACCTTAATTAATAGCGCGGTTAGTAATTTTTTGTGAAAAAACGAAAATGCGCCATCTGTAATGAGTGGCTCTTCTTGGTTTTGAAAACATCTGTGCGACGACCTAACAAGCCAGGCAGATAATTGGAAAAGCCTCGAGAAATAAAACGATTCGACCGCGTGAAAACACCAGATCCAATAATCCGAGATTTACTTGGCGCTGAAATAATGGAATGTTGGTTCTACGATGATGATGTTATCCCTTAAACTCGTCGGATGCCATTTATGCACATAGAATTATAATAATAATGTAGGGAAAGGGTGATATCGCCAACTCCAACGGACACATTAGCTTAAACCGGTTCCATTAGTGGTTTTCCACAAGATAATTGCAGTTTGTTTTCAGTTCCATCGCTTTTAGAATGAGAGAATTGTGATTGCTCCAAATGAAAATAGAAGAGTTTTTTTTTTTAATTTTAATTTTTCACGCAGCACTCTAACTGACGTTTTAAATTAAAAACCGAAATTGACCTTAAATCATTTTTTTTTCATTATTATTTTTGTAAAACGATTGTTTACTAAACTCGGTCGAAATCATTTTCGCACAACAAAATTTAATATTAATTTTTATTTTCAATTTGTAATTTAATTTTTATTTGTTGCAGGTGAGCTGTTGAATTATAATTATTATGGGTAAGTGTATTTACCGCACCTTAAAAATTAAAAAAGTAATTATTTTGCAAACCAATGGTACAATAATTAATTTATTTTTAATTATAAAGTATGACGCGCGAGGTGTCGTAGAGTTTTTTTTAATTTCAAAATAATAACGCTCATAATGTTTTTCAAAAGTTGAGTGGATCGTGCCATTCAATTGCATAAATGAGTTTTTTTTAGTTTAATATAACTTGTCTCAGAGTTTGTTTGACATTTTTATTAACGTTTTGTTTGAATTACTTGAATTCGTGTTTTATTGTGGCCCCACATCTATATTAAAGATCTAAAATTACATTTTTGATTTTGTCAGAATAATTTTGTAAATATTTTTGGTATCTCCTAGAACCGCTAGAGTGCTGTATGACTAACATGCGTGATGCAATTCAAGTGAACGAAAACGACCTTACCTCTAAGTGTTGGGCGTTGGTTCTGCAATATTTATTTGAAATTCTTTATTAAAATAATAAATCAATCAATAAAATTGTTTTTGATGGATCGACTAAGCATCGTTTTCATAACAATAAAATTGTCAATTAAGAGTCTAAATTAGTGTGAGCGAAAGTAATGAACAAAAGTGGAACCTTCACTAACTAGTAAAGTCTTCAATACCAGCCACTTTCTATGCAGATATCAAACAAAATACATTTATCTAAATTGCTTTTCCCTATACTGTTGTAGGGCCTTCTGTAGGAGTAGGGTATTTAAGTAAACTCCGCGTTCTTTTATTCGCCGACGTTTCGACCAGTTTGGCTTGTCTTTTTCAAGGCATCTTTAATATTTAAAAGAAAGTAATTACATTTTTATAAAAATTGTACAACGTAAACTAAAAATTGATTATATAAAAATACTAGCCCACCCGACAGACGTCGTCCTGTCTTCTTGATACGTTCGACAAAATTTGAAGTTGTTCCACAAATGGTCGTTTTACCATGTTTTCAAAAATTTATAGTCACTTTCCATGGTTGGCAATAAGAATATATGATATATTTGTTTAAATAAATGTAATATAGGTAGTTTTATAGCGAAGTGTTTGTACAACCATGTGGCTGGCAAAATACATTGGCAGCACTGCCCTTCCCCTATTTAAAAAATTAAAATAAAAATGAACATACTCACTTCCGGTAACTTTTGGCAATTCTTAACTAACATCGTACTTTATACCATGTCAACCTGCTAACGTATTTTGCACCGGCCACATGATGGTAAAAATTTATTGTTTCCCATTAAATTTACATATATTCTCAGATAACTTCTGATATGCCAAATGACGTCATTCGGAAGCTGCTGTATATGAATCAAAAAATTTTTAGAATTTGACTGATTTTCGGAAACCAATAAATGTAGTGGTTCTGGTGGCGATACCAATGGCGCCAATTTAACTTAACCCACCGACGCAACATCATTGAAGGGCTTAATTTTTAAGCTACATCTATTTATGCCATTTTTAACCCTTACCAAAAATCGATATTAAAATAAATGAATATTTTAATGTAAGACGATTGCGATGAACTAACTCCAATGAACAAACACTTCTCAAAAAACTCACCTAACAAATTCAAAACCTGGCGACGCGAGAACTTTCAAACGCGCTTAAGTTTTCTGAAATTTTTGAAGTTTTTGAGGAATTTTAATGTTTCTTTCCTTACGAACCTTCCATAAAAAAACTGTTAGATAAAATATAAATAAAATCGTTCTCAAGTTATGGAGTGACAAAGAGAAATAGGGATTCATTTTTATATACAATGTGGGCAAGATAAGACTGAACAGCATGGAGATCTTGAAAACGGTAGAAGATACAAGGTTGCTCAAATTGCAAAAATATTAATAATATTTTTCGTTTTCGAGATTTTACAAAAAATCTATTTTTTGCTTATTTTTAAATATATTAAAAATCTAAACACACTTTTAGAGCTTTAGAAAATGGCTCTTTCAAATTTTTAATCCAACATTTCATCTCGGAGAAACAATCAACAACTTTTAAGATCCCTATGCTTGTCTATTCTTATCTTGGACACAGTGTATAAGAAAAAGCAGTGCAACTAATAGGTATATAATTAATATTGTGATGTAAGTTGTGTTTTTTTACAAAATATTATAGTCCAGGGAATAAAGACAAAAAAAGACTGAACTTCGGAAAAATTAGGGGAAAGCTAGATTTTTTTATGAATCTTCCTTTTTGTGGTTTTAAATATAATCCCAAAAGTCCTCAATGATATGTGTGCCGCTAAAAATTTTACTCGGGGTCAAAGTCACAAAAAACGACTTTTCGCGATTATCTCGGTAAGGTTATTTTTATTGAAAAAATAATATTTATTAAATTTGAAGCTTGGAAAATTGCCAACAAAAAACATACTATTTTTGTTGTAAAACTAATAGTTTTAAGAAAATTTAATTTAAAAGTTGTAATGTTTATGTTTCTTATGAAACGTACACTCCTTTCCACACCGCCTTCGAGGTAGAGTACAAGATGGCTTTTTTTAAGTGGTGTCCCCAGTAAGCATAATCCACCTCTATTTGTGATTGACATTCTTAGTTCTTAAATAATCAAAGAAAAACAAGTAAATGAGGTAACAAATATGAACAAATTATATATTTGTTTATGTGAAAATAATTATTGATATACAAATTGTAATAAGTTATTTTTTTCTTTATTCGTAATTATGGTTCTTTTCTTATTCCATGTCAATATCCATCTCCATCTCTCTTCATTATCTTCTTCTTTTGTTTTCTCGATTTTCTTTGTTTCAGTTAAGAAACACGATGGATATTACGTTTTCAGTGGTATCGTCATTGCTTGCGTGATTGAACCTATCGGGTGATACACTTAAAAATTCCCGCCCATGGCAATTACCACAAACTGGTGAACAGAATATCATGAGCAGGCAGAAGTAGTGTCTTAACTGGCTCCAATATTTTATCCTGTAATATTGTTCATCCGCAGACTAGAGGGTTAAGCTCATTGCCAAGCCATACTTGCACTTGGTAGTAGACACGATATAAATGTTGCCGTGCAGAACTAGATGTTGGCGGAAGAGTAGATAATTGTACAGATTTTTTAAGGTGCGCGTTAATTTCGCAAACGTTAAATATGTGTGATTATCTATAGACACTAATTTCACATATGCTTTATACATCGCCAGAAGAAAACGGATATGAGAAATTATTATTCTGTTGTAGTCAACATTGGCGTAATTACATTAATTCTTTATTCTATTGAAATAATTTGGAAGGCATTAATTTTAATTCCGCTGAAAAATAGCTGACGTAGGTAACTCACAACCAGTCATAGCATGTAAAAATAAAATATGATTTTTACACTTAGGGTATAAGCTTAAGCTTTGTGAAGAATAAATTGTTGTTGCATTTTCGCTTTTCCAGGTTTAAAAAATAAATTATTTTATCACTGGGCGTTTGTGCAATCAATATTACCAATCTACGTCTTCACCTACGACAACACTTGTTCTTCCTGACGGATTCTTAAATCTGCTGTTTCAATGATAAGAACATCAGCATCATTTTTTGAACTTGTTTCACATTGACGTTAGAAGATTTAAATTTTTTGCACAACATAGAAATAAATTTATGCTTGCTACTTGCATTCCCAAGAAATTTTCTCTGTCTCGCTTGAAACAGTCAGAGATAATATCAGCAGATGGAGAACGTTTTGCGCATCGACGACGTTATTTGGCAGCTTTGATACTTTTTTGGTGTTTGTCATAATCATCGAATACAATTACAACATTATTACCATAATATTTATGTACATAAGACCGTTATCGTGATGATTGCATTTTTGTGTTGTAATAGTACATAATAACTTAAGTTATTTCCTCCAATTTTTGACTTTAATTTAAAAACTTGTCCTTTTTAGGGACACTTTGAGGTTGGTTGCTTTTTTCAAGGCTCCCTTGCCAGTAAAACGTCGGCCAGTTCAACGCAAAAGTTCTGTATTTTAAACTACACCCTCCAACCCCGAAGGATCCCTAAAAAGGCCAAGTTTTTAAATTAAATAGTACATTATATTATAAGTGAGAGAAACGTATCATTATAAATGCGAGTGAGAATTTTGAACCACGAGTGTGCGATAGCAATGGAGCTTGTTCATTAACCAAAAATTTTTGAAATTGATCGTCAAATCTTGTAATACTTATGCGTTGAAATAGTAATAAAAGATCAATAGGTACTTTTTCATTATAGAACTTTCACAGAGTTTTGTTTCCTGATAATCACCACTTGGTTTCCGGACATAGTCACCAAAGACCCTCCCGGATAATTAAGAAAAAATGTACAACACAGTTTCACAAAACACAATCACATTACACACCTTAATTGTTATTATTTACATGTGAATACTAGGGTGGGTAAGGGTTGGCATGTTTAGGGTTTTACTGGTTTTCCTAAACCTTGAAGTAAATGCTTTGCCAAGACGAACCAATACACAATTGCACAATGGTTTCGTCACCACACTGTACAGGTTTATACTGGATCTCCTGGGACACCATACATAACACTAACATCACAATACAATATTTAAAATGTACCATACAGATTAAATAAATAAACAGAGTTAGATAGTGTTAACAGAGGCAGCAGGTTTTAGTTTAATACTATAAAATTTTGGAACGATCATGTTTTGTAATAGAAGCAAGACCCGCCTCGTAAGCATTGTGACAATTGAAATTTTTTCATCTTCATTGTCTCTTTTAACACGTGAATCCTCGCGTCGACGGTGTTGATCTGTTGTGTTCATTGATACATTATAGTAAGTACTTCTAAACCATCAGACACACTAATCATTACCATTTGCTCAAAACACTTTCTTGTGTCCTCCTTCCTCGTGCTACACCTCCGTCAGGTTGTCATGGATTTCATAAGAGACTTCTCAATGATTATACCAGACCAAGTTCCGTAACTAAATTTATCAGTACATCAAGCAATGGAGAATCCTGTAATAAACTTCAGGAAAACAAGCCGGATCATAGACTGTCCTAACTTCATCATATCTTGAACATATAATTGCGCGTATTTAGCGTACAGATAATGTCCAGATGTATGAAAATATTTGAAGCACTTGCTTTACGCTGTTTAAAAAGTGCTTGTTACATTTTGCCATTCGTTCAGTTCTTATGTATTCTTTTCCAATAATTTTGATGTGGGTCCTCGTTCTTCATATACCGCAAATTTTATTAAATTTGGGTTGCACGGTTTGTGCTTTAATAGATGCTGTTTTTTCTGTGACAGGAATAGCAACTTGGCTTTCTTGGTAAATAAAGAAATTTTGGAGTTTTATTGTATTTTCTTTATTTCTTCCGAACCTTCTTAACACTGCTTCTCTTTAGACGATCAGAACACTGGAATTTTTAACATCCACTGTAGTTGCCCGACGAACAAACGGAGAGTAAACTGTCATTAATCAAATCTGGGGCCAGATCCGTCCACTTTTTTTTATTTACAGAAACTAACCGAATTGGGAAGCAAGCGTCACAAGTTGCAGGCATTTCGATTAATTGAGATTCTTACGGATTTTTAAGCTTCAGGCTTAAAATGCTTATAATCTATAGTAGATGTCGAAATTTTAAGTTTTCAAAATCATGTTGTTCATAACTATGCTTTAAAAAATTTTGGTTATCATACATAGCAAAACCAGAAAAAATTAATTACAATGTTTAAATTGATGTTTAAAGTTGTTTTTATTATGTCTGCATTTTTGTTTTGACTATTGTTGTTACATTTTAAGCGAACCCGTTTACCTTAGAAAAAAATGAGGCGTTTAGGACACTTCTATAATTTCAAATTATTTGAATATATGACAAACAGAATTTTCCGTGCATAGATAAGGACTCTTCTATGTAGTACAGTAAACAGAGATATATATTTGACAAAAATAATAGTAGGATACCGACTGCAGCCATGTTATTGTAAGAAGTATAAAGTACTTTATATTCATGTTTTTTAACCGAAAATGAATTGTCATTATATTGTTAATTCACATTTAAATGCAAAAGAAACGTGTTTTTTTAACTTCTTTTCTTTGTAGTAAAAGTAATGAACCAAATGTGTGTATAAAAAAAGTTGTAGAGGATAAAAATACGAAAAAATGAGCATCAATTTGCCTTCGATCAGGTAATAACTATTCCGAGAAATCGGAAAAGTGAAATATTTAGGTTCTTGCTTTAAAATTTGTAGATCCGTCATTTTTTGAGATGTAGCATAAATCTTTCAGAAAATAGAAGGTTATGATACGTACTTAGTGTGCAAAACCCTGCAGTTGTCGGGAAATTAGTTTATGTCAAATTGCGATTTAAATTTTTAAACCAATATATTCAAATCGAAGCTGCATTACGCAATTAGTGTGTGCAAAACCTGTAACTGTCGGTCATTTAGTTTTATGCAAAATTGCGGTTTAAATTTTTTTTAAATCAATATATTCAATCGAAGCTGAATGATAGTGTGGATCGTCCGATTCTCAAGAGCGCGCTTATAGGGGATTGCAGTCTCCTCAAACGGCCACAACGAACGAGTAACCCCTACACTCTGCCGTTTTCTCACACTCGGTCATTTTCAGTCATCTTTGCATTAATTTTTTGCGTGTTAAATATAATTTTATCGAAAAATGAGAATATTCGTTTTGTTCCTTTCTATTTCAACTTTACATTTTTTTTAATTTCTGACAATCGAACGACCACATGAGCATTCAGTCTCGATTGAATATATTGGTTTAAAAATTTAAATCGCAATATTGCATAAGTAAACTATTTCCGACCAGCGCTGAAGGGTTTTGCACACACTAAGTACGTATTATTACATTCTATTTTCTGAAAAATTTAAAGCAACATGCTAAAAAAATTTTGGATTTAGAATTTAAAAAATCACAATCCCACTTTTTCCGATTTTTCTTGGTAATAAGTTATTAACTGATCACGTCTAATTAATGCTCATTTGATTCGTATTCTTTATCCTCTCAAAACTTTTCTTTTCCCACCAATAACATTGGTTCGTTACTTTTCACTCAGGAAAAAAGTTTGGAACAAACACGTTTCTTTGCATCTAAATGATAATTAACAATATAATGACAATTCATCTTCGGTATAAAAACATGAATATAAAGGTAATTTATACTATTTACAATTACATGGCGCAGGCGGTATCCAACTATTATTTTTGTCGAAAAAATTACCTTATTATTTGTTCTATTACTCAGTAATGAAGGGACGTTGTACAAATTCTAATAATATTAAATACTAAGGAAAAAAAAAAGCTCAAATTTGAACTAAAATAGCTAACTTTATTGCAGCTTTAATAAGATTTCTCCAAACATATTCAAAAATTTTGTATCGATGCATCTTTGAACTAAACGTTTTGAAAATTTGGAGAAATTACGTTAAAAAATAAACATACAAGATGAACTAAGAAAAATGCCAACAGTTAACTGTAACGACATGTGTGTGTTAAAGTGCAAAGCGCTATCTAAGCTAAAAAAGACCAACCGCCGTCTTGTACAGTCGTATACCGCACTTAAGTATACACCTCTGATGAGCTCACAATAAGAGCGAAATGCTGCATCAGGTGTTCTTTTGTTGCGTGTGTACTTCTGTACAAGTTATCTTGACTTTATCGGCAACGTGTGTTACAAGCATTAAAGCTATCGCTTAGATAGCGCTTGCACTTTAACACACACATGCCGTTCACAGTTAACTGTTGGCATTTATCTTCGTTGATACCGTGTCAATGTTTACACGAGATGTCGCAAGACACACATTTTACTTATACAAGATGAAATTTTTAACATACTTGTTTTGCTAAAAATTGCCGTAATTCGTAGATTTTATATGTTGAACCATTGAAGAACGAAACCGACATGAGACCCTTAAGAGTTGTGGTAAGATATGAGTAAGTAATAGTTTAATACCACTTTTAGATGTCCACGTTCAGTATACAACGAAATACTGGGTCGCTGCAAGTAAACGTCCCCTTAATAAAGAATTCATGATCAAATTTGTTGATTTTACACGATTTTACTTTATATTCTAATATAAATTGAAAAATTAGTAGAAACTACACGGAAGCTTCAAGTAAGTCAAACCCCCAGAAAAACGACCTTTTAATCTGCAAGTAATAGCCCCTTAATAAAGAATTCAAAGTTCAAGTTTTTTGATTTTACACGATTTTACTTTATATTCTAATATAAATTGAAAATTAGTAGAAACTACACCGAAGCACAAGTGAGTTAAATCCCAAGGAAAACAACCTTTTAAGGGTGGGATGCCCTTATTTGACTTCGAACAACTTATAGCAACCAACTATAAGAAATGCTTACGGTATTAGGTGTTTGAATGCAATTTTCTTTAATTTCTAATGGTGAAATTTTAAATACTGTTATAAATTTACATTCAAAGTTCATAACCTGCACAGTTTGTATTGTCATCCTCAAAATAAAAAAAATACGAATTTTTATTTAAAAATATATTTCTTTATTTTGCAAAAGAAGAGCAAATTATAAACAATATTGTATAATATTCACTTTATAAGGGCATTTTTTCGCCCTCTGTGCATGCGGCAAAATACTTCTAATAAAATTGTATCCATAATATACCATTTTTTCCAATTGCGTGGTGTAATAATTTTATTATTCTTCCCAAACGATTTGTAATATTTTAGGAAGCAGCACTCTATATAAAACTTCACTATATTTAGAAAACAAATGCGATTTAAAAAATATTATATTAAATATCGTTATATAAGAGGTCCATTATTCAACTCATTCCATTATAGCACTCCTCGTTCCGCAAGTGGTGCCATAATTTCTCTCGTTGAACAATAGACTGCTTATACAACTAATTTAATAATATACTAATTAAAAGAAAAGAAAGCTTAGCATTAAAATCGAAAGCTTTACATTCAAACAACTTCGTAACTAAAGACAATAAAACGCAGCGCATTAAATTAAATGAAATTGAACAAAAACACAAAATCAAACGATGATACAAAAACATTTTCAATAAATATAGTATCAAAACAGATTCATCAGCATAATTTATTTTGTTATAATACACTGAAATGAATATCTTACCAATTATTAGGAACTAGAATATGCACAATGTATTGTTATCAAAAAACTAATAAATAAGTAAGTTCGAATATGTAAATGTGATCCTTAATAAACAAATAATATTTATTGTAAAACACTTTACGAAAACGTTATAAATTAATAACATTGTTATCCACTTTGGAAGTATTACTTAATATTCTAATTAAATTCATTTGAAAATTGATTTCTGTATTAAAATTACATCACTCAAATTATATAACGCATAAGGCGTAAATACCAGGTGAATAGAATATATGAATGCGTTAACATAACACCGATAAAAAATTTAATAATTTTCAATCAATGAATAAAATTAATTTCAGGAGATTAAAAGCTCTTCTAAAATTAACTTCAAATTAATGTAACTGTTTTGTTGGATTTATCTTTTTGGTAGATTATTTTTTATATCTTATTTATTTTATTTTTATTTGCTCAGTTCTAAAGTACTTTTTATTTACATAATTTTGTATTAATTAGGAATTTATTATCGTAATACATTGATGGTATTTTTGAAATGGAAGAAATGAAGAATAAATTTGAATGTGAACAATAATTGTTTGCTTTATTTGTTAGTTTGGATGGAATCTGTGATGGATTTTTAACTTATTTTGTATCGCATTGTTGTCGAGGTATGCGAGTATGTCTCTTATTTAATTTCTTGAAACGTATACTGGGTGATTCAGCTAACCCTGTTCATTAGAAGTTTATGGACTTCCCGTTGAAATATTTGTTTAAAAATTTGGAATAGGATTGCTCGAAAAGTTCTATTTAATTAAAATATTTCAGCTCTTCTAGCACTTTCGGTTACATCGGAAGTGGCTACCAACTTACTTATTTTAAATGGAATGATATATTTTTTTGTGTATAATTGGATTCTACTAAAATCTGAGTTACTTTTAAGTAGTTTTTAAATGATGTGTAATTTGACATCTCATTCTTACAGGGTGTTCAAAATGTTTGGCTAAATCTGACTAACTTTAACTGCCCAAAAGTCAATTTTTTTAAATAGAACACCCTGTATCTTGTTGCTCTATGATGGAGAATTAAGTGGTCTTTCAATCTTTATAAGAGTTCCCTATACCTATCTGTTACCATTTTCCTGCTATCGATGTATTTACATTCGACACACAATATTTCTCTATTTTATTAAATAATTTCTGACTAGTGGCCTGTGGAAATTAAAACAATGTGCCTTATTTATCAAACTTGTAAACGTCGACGTGACACATTATACACGATATGGAAATCCACCAAGAATATTCGAATGAAGACATACTAAATTTATTTTTATTCATGGAGAATGTTACAAAATTATTGAAAGAACTTGCCGTTTGTTTAACGAGAGATATCCACACTTGCGACCTCTAAATAAAACTACGTTTAAGAGAATAGAAGCAAATTTTAAACAATTTGAATTCAATGTACTAGAACACGCCCCAAGGTAGTCACGGTGATGAAGACAACGAAATAAATGTATTGGCATATTTTAATGCAAATCCACATGCATCGATCAGAGCTGCGTCTGAAGATTTGGGACTGTCCTACTCGTCGATACAGAGAATTTTGGCACAACGTAAAATGCATGCTTTTTCTATTATAAAACTACAAGCTTTCCGCCCAGGTGACGAAATACGTCTTGTAGGATTTTGTGAAAGCATTTTATTGAAAACGCAGGAAGGCCCAAATTTTTAGAAAAAATTTATTTGGACCGATGAGTCAAAATTTAGTAGAGAAGGAATCATTAATAGGAAAAATTGGCATTATTGGGCAGAACAAAATCCTCGGATGGTGCGCGAAGGTAACTTTCAAGACACATTTAGTTTTAATGTTTTTTGTTTAATTATGGATAATCGTGTTTGTTTTGAAGTGTATGACGAAAATTTAAATTCTCGCAAATATTTAGAAATGCTTAGAGTGGTTTCAAATTTTTGGAAAATTTACCTCTAAATCTTCTAAATTCATGTTGGTACCAAATGGATGGTGCTCCAGCCCATTCAACCCATGAGGTTTATCAAGAATTATCCCATATGTTCGAAGATCGTTGGTTTTGACGCAATGGTCCATCTCTATGGCCTCCCAGATCACCAGTAACTACCTTGGGGCGTGTTCAAGTACATTGAATTTCAAATTGTTTATAATTTGCTTCTATTCTCTTAAACGTAGTTTTATTTAAAGGTCCAAGTGTGCATATCTCTCGTTAAACAAACGGCAAGTTTTTTCAATAATCTTGTGACATTCTCCATGAATAAAAATAAATTTAGTATGTCTTCATTTGAATATTCTTGGTGGATTTCCATATCGTGTATAATGTGTCACGTCGACGTTTACAAGTTTGATAAATAAGGCACATTGTTTTAATTTCCACAGGCCACTAGTCAGAAATTATTTAATAAAATAGAGAAATATTGTGTGTCGAATGTAAATACTTCGATAGCAGGAAAATGGTAACAGATAGGTATAGGGAACTCTTATAAAGATTGAAAGACCACTTAATTTTCCATCACATAGAGCAACAAGATACAGGGTGTTCTATTTAAAAAAATTGACTTTTGGGCAGTTGAAGTTAGTCAGATTTAGCCAAACATTTTGAACACCCCTGTAAATAATGAGATGTCAAATTACACATCATTTAAAAACTTAACATTCTCCTAAGTATAGCCCAAATTTTGTTACTATAACTTTCTTTTTCAATCATTGACAAGCGTTTGAAAACAATACTACAACACCAATTTTTCTCAAAAAATGAGAATATCTCAAAAACTATTGATTTTCATATAGGTTGTGCTACATGAAAGTAACTCAGATTTTAGCGTAGAATCCAAATATAAAAAAATATATATTATTCCATTTAAAAAATAAGAAAGTTGGTAGCCACTTCCGGTGTAACCGGAAGTGCTAGAAGAGCTGAAATATTTTAATTAAATAGAACTTTTGAGCAATCCCTATTCCAAATTTTAAACAAATATTTCAACTGGAAGTCCATAAACTTCTAATGAACGGGTTAGCTCCAGGGTATCATATAGGTACCATAGCATATAACCACCTCCTAAATTTTCTTTATTATTAATACTTTGCATATTGTGAGGTCTTGTCTGAAATGTTTAGAATTTTAGGCTTTGTAGGTTTTCTCTTTTGTCACGATAGACAAACTTAATAACAACTTTCCGACACGAGGTACGACATAACGGTATCCAAGCGATTGACACTTTGTAATGCGCAACCCAGGTAATTTGCAACCGCAAGATTGAAATTGACCCGCCAGAACACAAAGCGCCTGGCCAATCGAAAGTTAAAAGTTCCTGACATTTTAATTTAGAACATAACACTTCATGCTAGTTTAACCGATGATCATGTTGTAACGTTGTAGTAGACACAAATTAAATAAAACTGTAAACGTGGATGCATTAATGAATTTAGAAGAATGGTAAACAAAATAAATTTGGAATGAATATGTAAGTCAAGCAAAAACCAAAATGGGTGGCACTTCTCAGCCTTCAGTTTTACATACAGAAAAAATCAAATGAGTAAAGGTCAAGGGGCAATGGATGTTGTATTCCTCTCCGATCATCTCCGTTAGGTTATAAGATATTAGTAATTCAAGCAAGGCCGACTCTCTGTCATTGGATTCTCATTATTCACAACTCAAACAAAACAGTACAAAAACAACAAAAAAAAGTGATTAACAGTTTACATTCGTGTAACGGTTTTTGTTCTGGAATTATTGCAAGTTATTTACACCGCTACCAGGGATTCTACTTACATAAAGGCAAAAACAGCTATCCTAAACAGGTGGTCCAAACTATGCATACATGCATCATAATCTGTATATACACAAAAATAGGAAGCAAAAATTAAAACAAACATATTATTAATCTTACATTACTAAGCGATCACTCCACAATTTAATACCTTTGTTTAATAAATGGTATAGGAACTGCATGCACAAGCAATTTCCGCGCGTCCGTATTTTCGCGGAAGTATAAACAAACACAGAATGCTACGTTCGCAAGGAATTATTGCAACCTTGCAAGCTAAGCATCCCAACACGCCAGACGGTATATAATGAGGCGAACGAGTCAACAGAAGACAGACCCAGAGTACGATACGGCGTAGTAACCAAAGTGACTAGTGCGATCCCAGCAGTTCCGCGTTCCTATATGGCGCTTACTCGCATTCCGCTCTCGCAGCAAACGCATTAACACAAACAACTAACAGCGCGGTTATTGTAAGGTTAAAGCCAAACTCGTATTCGCAAAACAGCAACGTAGTTTTTCTCCTGATGCAAACCGGCGCCTAGAAGACTAACTCCCAGCCGCCACAGTGGTGACCCCGACGTGATGTATTTGATCAGAGAAAGGTCACCGTTCGAAGACTTCACCGCAGAATTCAGAAACAACGGTGCAACGTCTTATCCAGTGACGACCACATCATCATATTTTTCGTGATCGTCCTGTTTCGCCGCCAAACACTGGTAAGACCCGACGCACATACGAGTAATGGGAGGTTCTGAATCTAAGGAAGAGATCATCGTGCAGAACGCACCAACGGCAGCGCATCTGCCACCCTAAACACCGCCGAAACTCCACACAATCACCGCGTATTATTGGTATTAATCATCATCCGGTTCGCCGCAAAGGACCTCTGCGCATTTCACAAGAGGAAGGTAAACCGCGCGGCCACCAAGCTCCAGGCACAAGCGACAGTGTAATCTTCAGACGACATCAGATCACACTGGCTGCCGCGAACAAACGAAAATGGCCCCCCACAATCGCAACCGCTACCGCGAATCTCACGACGCCTACAACGACCCCCGCAATCGAACGCGTAGGCGTACGCATCCCCCGTCTGGCCGGAAGACCCTCTCATGTGGTTCACCGCAAATCGAAGGCCAATTCGCTTTAGCTTGGGATCATCGCGGACGAAACAAAATATAATACGTGATCGCCAATATAGATACCAAGCATGCCACGGAGGTACGCGACATCCTTCAATCACCGCCGACCGAGGGAAATACGACACCCAAAAAGGAACTAGTCAATCGCCTCAGCGCATCGAAATCGCAAAAGATACAGCGATTGGCTAGAAGGCGAGGAACTCGGCGACCGCAAGCCATCGCAGTTCCTACGACACTACAGAAAAACCTCGGTGGGGAGCACCATCCCTGACGACTTCCTACGAACCCTATGGCCAACCGTTTACCGGCAACGATGCAGGCGATTCTGGCAGCGACGCAGACCCACGACGACCTCGATAAAATAGCCGTGCTCGCCGACGCCGTAAACGAGACGCTCGCATTCAAAAACGTATATACGTGCGACGCACGAACCCCCGCATGGACGCCGAACCCCGACGCAACAGGCAACCCGCGTTCCGACAATCACGACCACCATCTCGAAGCCGTTCCAATTCGAGAGATCGACATCGAAATTACGACCCCAATAACACTGCCACATGTTGGTACCACCAAGTTTTCAAAGGCCGAGCGAGAAAATGCCGCGAACCGTGTGATTTCCTTCGGGAAACGGACAAGGCAGTCGATAAACGCGGCCAACGACAGCCTCAACATAACCCCGCGCCGCCTCTTCTTGCACGAGGCGGGCCACACGACAAAAGACTCCAAGCGGACACTGGCGCCGACGCTCAGTTTTCCCGCAAGTCCGTTAACTGGACCACATTCACAAAACATCATACCGATGGCGGACAGCAGTGAACGGATCCAACATCAGCGACATATGGTTCGCATTACCCTCAGCCTCCATTTAGGCTTACGACGATCTTCACCTGGCGTTTTATAATAGCAGACGCTAACGAACCCCATAATCGGAGCCGACTTTCTGCACCACTACGCCTTGCTGGTGGACATCTACAACAATCGGATCACCGACCCGTTAACAAACGACATCTCGCGCCACTGAGCGACGCTCACACCATGGAACGGCCTACGAACGCGAAACCTCAGGGACGACACCGTTCCACGAAATTCTCAAAGAATTCCCGAGATCACGAGACCTTCGGGCGCACCGCACGGCCAAAACGACGAAACGAAGCATTACATTCGAACCACTCCAGGGCCACGCAACAACTGCAAACCACGCCGCCTTGCACCCGACAAATTGAGGATTGCAAAACACGCCAATTCGCAGTCCATGGTTAAACGACATGGAGCTTCGATATGCTCGTTAGACAGCAGTTGGGCATCCACCGCTGCACGTTGGCACCGAAAACGGCCACCGACTGGAGGCCTTGCGCGAGAATACAGGCCCCTTACGCCCGAACAATCCCTGATCGCTACCCCGTGCCACACATAGAAGACTTCGCTGCAAGGACTCCGAGGAAAGAACCGCTACTCTCGACAATAGATTTGGTGACGAGCATATCACCAAATCCCAGTTGCAAATCGAAGACATTCCGAAAACCGCAATTACGACACCTTTCGGATTGTACGAATTCCCTTCAGCTCTTTCGGTCTACGAAACGCCGGCCAGACTTTTCAGCGTTTTATCGACGAGGTAACCCGAGGTTTGGACTACTGTTACACCACCCCGACGACATACTCGTAGCGCTCCACATCGCGAAGACGAGCACAAAATCCATTTACGAACACTATTCACGCGCTTACAGCGGTATGGGATACTCATTAACCCAACGAAATGCGCACCGAGGCGTCACGAACGCACGTTTCCTCGGATACCAAGTCTCGAGCAAGGGCACGACACCGCACTGGCGGATAAGAGTGGTTTGCAATCAGGAATTTCCCACGCCGTACAATGGCCAAACAATTGAGACAATTTTTGGGCATGATCAATTTCTACAGGAGATTTATACCGAGGAATTGCCGAACTGTAGGCACCGCTAAATGACCGCTCAAACGCAACATTTATTGCGCAACACCATATCGAATGGCAGACCAAAGCAAACGAAGCTTCGATGCCTGCCAAGAACGACTGGCACAGGCCACGATGCTCGCACTCCCCGAACCCGGCGCAACCCTGCCAGCGTCACGGCACGCCTCAAATAACGCAATCGGAGCCGCTCTCCAACAACGCATCGACGACGACTGGGAACCACTCGCATTCTTCTCCAGGAAACTTTCGAAGCGCAGAGAGAAAGTACGGGACCTACGACAGAGAATTACTAGCGATCTACCAAGCCATAAAACACTTCAGACACATGGTTGAAGGTAGAGAATTTTCTGTTCGTACGGACCACAAACCCCTGGTATACGCATTCCGCCAAAAGCCGGACAAATGTTCCTCCGCCAATTCACGTCACCTGAGATTTTATATCCCAATTTACAACAGACATCCGTCACATCTCGGGCACGGAGGGCAACGTCGTTGCGGACGCGCTATCCCGCATCGAAACAATCGCCACAGCCCCGATCGACTTCGAAAGTCTCGCAAAGCACAGGCCACGGACAACGATCTGCAAACGCACCTGCGTCCTAGGGAATTCACTCAACTAAAAAGTGATTCTCCCCAACACGGACACAGCCGTATACTGCGATCTGTCCACCGCCAACGCCAGACCTTTCGTCCCTACAACCCACCGCCAGCACATTTTCAACACAATGCACAATCTGGCGCGCACCCGGGAACGAAAGCCACAACAAAGCTCGTCAAACAGCGTTACGTTTGGCCATCCATTGACGCCGATTGCCGACGAATGGACACGCGCATGCATACAATGCCAACGATCAAAGTCACGCGACACGTAAAAACACCTTTCCGGAACGATAGCGAACCCATCCACACGTTTCGAGCACATTCCTTATCGACATAGTGGGACCGCTCCCCATACGCAAGGCAAACGTTACTGCCTCCACCTGCCGTCGATAGATTTTCACGCTGGCCCGAAGCATACCCAATCGAAAATATCGAAGCCGAAACAATCACGCGCACGTTTTACAACGAATGGATCACACGCTTCGGTGTCCGCTGCGAATAACCACAGACCAAGGGCGACAATTCGAATCACAACTGTTCAAACAGTTCAACAAACTCCTCGGCACCACACATTTGCGAACAACGGCCTACCACCCGCAATCGAATGGGATGGTGGAGGCGTTTCCACCGCCACCTCAAAGCCGCCATCCGTTGCCACGAAACGAAACAGTGGACCGACGTACTACCCACGATTTTACTAGGACTACGAGCAGCATGGAGGGAAGACCTGAACTCATCTGCAGCCGAACTGGTATACGGCGAACCCCTGAGACTCCCTGGCGAATTCCTAGTACCAAAACAAACGCCCACAACGGACCCGATAAATTACATAACGAACCTCAAACGCTACTTCGCAGAATTAAGCCCCACAGCTGGAACAAACCACGCCAAACCAAACACATTCATTTTTAAAGACCTACAAACGGCCCAACAGGTATTCGTTCGACGCGACGCAGTAAAGACGCCACTCGAACAACCGTACGAGGGACCATTCCCGGTTTTAAAACGAGGAGATAAAACCTTAACGTTAAAAATAAGGGATCGCGAAACGACCGTCTCCATCGACCGCACGAAACCAGCCTACGTAGAAGGGAACCACACGCAGACGACGCAAACTTCAAGGACAACCTCGCCCACCACGGATCATCAAGGAGACACCGCCTCCAAACGAACACCACACACCATAACAAAGTCCGGAAGACACGTTCATTTTCCCAAGCGCCTGCATTAAGCGCGCACGCAAAATAATAAAGCGGCAAGGTAAAGCATACGCAAAATTAAACATTTTGCCCACCAGCTCCGTTTTATCGTGGGATTTACCCACTAAGGGGGACCCATGGAAGTGCATGCACAAGCAATTTCCGCGTCCGTATTTTGCGGAAGTATAAACAAACAAGAATGCTACGTTCGCAAGGAATTATTGTAACCTTGCAAGCTAAGCATCCCAACACGCCAGACGGTATATAATGAGGCGAACGAGTCAACAGAAGACAGACCCAGAGTACGATACGGCGTAGTAACCAAAGTGACTAGTGCGATCCCAGCAGTTCCGCGTTCATATATGGCGCTTACTCGCATTCCGCTCCGCAGCAAACGCATTAACATTAAACAACTAACAGCGCGGTTATTGTAAGTTAAAATAAACTCGTATTCGCAAACTCAACGTAGTTTTTCTCTGATGCAAACCGGCGCCTAGAACTAACCCCTAGCCGCCACAATGGTTTAATACAGACCTAGAATTCGTCACAAAAAAACGTTGTTAAGCTTCACTAAAATCAGGTAACAAGATGCCGTCATTTCTGCGATCGACCCCTAACCATCTCTTCCCATTTTCTAGTGTTTTCTCTAAACCGTGCGCGAAATACAAACTAATAATATATACAGAATGGTGCAAAAGTAAAATATATAAAACAAAAAGAAACATACCGCGTAAATTTAAATTCCAACCGAGCCATTTCAACGTTATAATTTTTGTGCTAATTCTGTCACCAAATTTTGCCGCACAATACAAACCTTTTGTGTCCAAACCCAAATGGCGTTATTCAACATTTTATATGGGTATCTTCAACGTTCACGCGCTGGAACTACACTATCACCCAAAAATCAAATTACTGTTGTGCCATAATTTTGTGCCCATTTTGTGCTAACTCTCGCCGTATAATACAAATATTGTGGTCAAGCAGTAACGATTTTATCCAACATTTTATAAATTTTTTCACACGTGCGTTTTAGTAAGTACTTAGTGTATATCATAGTTAATTATATAATAACGTGTTAAGTTAATTTAGTAACTTCGATACCTAGGGGTGATAACATTACTAGGGCCATAATTTTCTAATAATTTTGTACCAATTTTTGTCGTTTAATACAAATTTTGTTCCTGAACCAATAAGTTATCCGTATTTTATAAAGTTAAAATTAGTTGTATGGGTATGTACTTCTATTATAATAACTTTGTTACAATGGTTTTTTTTTATTCATGTGTGCTAGAATAAAACCGAATTAAGGAACGTAAGTATGCTGTGTTAATATATACGACTATGGTAATCGTATGTCGAAAATATAATATTTTATATTCTCCATTTTCACATTTTGTTTTGATTGTTGGTTTAACTTCTTACTGACGTGGATATACGTTTATGAAAATTCGATTCAAGGATGTGTAATGGTAATCTCTGGTTATTATTCTTCCCTCCCGTTTTTATCTAATGTGTATTTTATGCCAAGAAGTAGCGAGTGTTCTGGACCCTTATGTAAATTGGAGGATGTACGGAATTGGAATGGGTGATTAATTTCCAGTTTTTGGCAACGTTTCGTTCCCATGTAGTTTGGAGCTTCTTCGGGCCAGTGCTAGATCAAATCGCTCTGGGATTTACATCAAACGTAATATTTAGATGGACAAAATGGAAACAACTCTTTGGCATCACTTTCTTAACGAGATGGTATGTATTAATTAATTTATATAATAATTTATGTTTATGAATTTAATTTTAGATGTGTAAAGTTAACAGTCTTGAAGGAGAATGACTTTACATTAGTTAAATTAAAACGAGTCATAAAAGAGATAGCACATAAAACCGAAAAAAGGAAAGTGAGGTTATATCCCAAAGAAAGGTGTTAAGAAATTTAACTTGAAAGAAAACTTATAAAAAATAAGAAAGAACGACAAATTGGAATTCAAATTACCACAATTAATGTCCTAAACTGGAAAAACGTCTGAAAGTTTAAGCAAAATCTGAATATTTATGTAGTAGCTTCTAGCACAGCTTCGAGCCACAGAGTTTAGACCTTTTTAATTCTAACGAGTGATTGTACCGAACGTTGATGAGAGCATTATAGTAGAAACCCGATGCCCGAGTACATTAAGGTAGAAATTGATTAATGTCCATGTCTAGGTTTTAGTACAAAAATGTGAGTATATACTATTGAATTTTTATTTAGATGCCGGCAAGAACTGATGAATGGAAGAATAATGCAAAGGAATTTAAAACATTATGGACGTTTCAATGTGCATTGGCAATTTGGATGGTAAGCACATAATTTTAACGGAACAGCTTATTTCGACGCGGACACTTCGACGCCGCCATCTCCACACCGTCACTTCGACGCGAGCTCATCTCGACGCAAGCTCATTTTGACGCTAGTTTATTTCTACGCTAGTTCATTTTGACGCGAGCTCATCTCGACGAGAGTTCATCTCAAAGCAAGTTTATTTCGCATAATGAAAACAAAGTTGTTTAAAACTTATATTTATTAAGCTTTTTTGTCTTAAAATTTAGTAAAAACAACAACGTACTCAACATTTGTGCATATTGCAAACAATATGTTTAAATAAAAGTTTTCGATATATATACATTAAAAAACTTTTTATTTTTGTCATTATTAGCAGTGAAGATATTCTACTACTAAATGGTACGTGATTACCATTTACCTCTAATGAAACTTATAGAACAAAAAATTAAATTAAAACAAATGCATTGGTATTTTTTAACTTTAGATTTTTAATCAAGTTATTGCGGTCCCATTGATTTAAAATTGATAGTATATTTAATTTAATATTTACATTTATCCAAAATAAATAGTTTGACAAGTTCTAGTTTTTATACTTTCAAGCTACTAGACACCATATTTTCATTGAAACACCCAAATTTACTTGGCAAAATGCAAACTTCTTGTGCAATTATAAGTGAAAATTTCGAACATTGGCCGATTTCGTCTATTTCAAAAATCTGAAAGCGGAATAAAAAACCGTGGAAAAAATGCCGGGAAATAAAGAACCAGTAAAAAAATCTCATACAAAAAGTCGACGGAATGAAAAGATACGGGAAAAAAAGGCGGCAAGAAAAATCTGACGGAACAATTATCACACACATACGAGGATATATTGAAAAATTCTTAGCCTACTATAGAACCAAACAAAATTTCAATGTCAAAATATTTTATTACATAACATATTCTCCTCTTAATTGGATACATTTATTACAGCAAACCTGCAACGTCTCTAGACCTTTCAAAAAAAATGTTTCTTCTTGCTCTGCAAACCAGACCTCCACAGCTTCTATTACCTCCTTGTTCGAAGAAAATTTACGACCTTTTAAACTTTTTTTAGTTGAGGAAAGAGGTGATAGTCGGACGGAGCCAAATCGGGTGAATAAGGGGGTGTTCTAGTAATTCAATTGTTCTACCCTTATCCAAAAATCAATCATGATTACTCCATGGCAATCCCAAAAACTGAAGCAAGAACTTTTCCAGCAGATTTTGGACACGAAACTTCTTAGATCTTGGAGAACCAGAGTGTCGCCATTCCATCGATTGTTGCTTTGTTTCTGGATCGTAGAAATGTACCCAAGTCTCATCCATAATAACAATTCGGTTTAAGAAGTCTACATCGTTTTAAATCGAGCACAGATCGAACGCGGTGCTTCTACCCTTGCACGCTTTTGGTCAACATTCAAACATTTGGGGATCCATTTTGCAGCAATTTTCTCATGTCCAAATTGACGTGAACCATATGATGAACGCGTTCGTATGAAATATTCAGTGCTTCAGATATCCGTTTTAGCCCAATTCGACGGTCTGATAAAATCATGTCATGAACTGCATCGATATTTTGGGGACTGACACAGAAACTGGCCTTCCCGATCGGTCATCATCTTCAATGGAAAATTTACCTCTTTTGAAGCTTGCATTCTAATTTTTGACGGTCGCATACGAAGGATATTGATCACCAAGTGTATTAAGCATATCTTCGTAAATCTGCTTACCTCTTAACCCTTTTAAATACAAGTACTTGATGATGGCTCGATACTCCAATTTTTCGATTTTCACAATTTCGGTGGACATCTTTTTTCATTTAATTTATTGCGTGACTCTGGTTTACTTTTTTGACGTCAAACTTTACACTGACACTTCTAATAAGTTATTGTTCGTCTAGGCACATTGTTGTTTGCAGTTACAACCAACTGAAAATACAACAACACCATTCGTAACACTCATTAGTGGAAATATAAACTAATATAACATTTTTTTTGTAATTATTTTAATTCGCCTGATGGCAGTATAGAGTGACAAAATAGAGCAATTGGCATTTTATAATTATTACAGGCTCTTTCATTGTTTTTTTTGTTATGTTCAATTATCTAATAAATATGTATAAACAACAAGTATGTACTTATTATTAATTTAATTAGGGGTACCTGAATGCATAAAAGTTAAATCCGATATTGTAAAACCTAAAATTAATTATTTTTTAAAAGCGGAACAAAAATCTGTCGAACCGTTCTCGAGTTATTCCCAATATACGATATTTTTTTAGAAAGATTGACGTCCTTATGGTGCACTTTTTGTTATAGGTAAATTGGTGTCAAACGGTCTATTTTGAGCTAGAGAACTTGTGGTAAAGCCATGTACACACCTTTCAGTAACACTCTGTATATAAATTTGTATTATACGGCAAAAAATAGCACAAAATTATAACGTGTCAATCGCTTGGATATCGTTATGTCGTATCCCCAACTTCAACCTATTAATTTGGCCCAAAAAGTATTTAAGAAGGATCTGCAATTTGAAATTCGTTCTTTTTCTCAAATTAGTTCTTTCTTTAACTAAGTTTAACTAATTATATACCGGTGGGTAAAATTTAAATGCTCACCATTGGGATATGGTAAACGGAATTAATTGCTTCAAATGCATTTACAGTTCTTTGCCTAAGCTGGTCTTCTGTTTAAGTTGGTTTCAACAATGGTTTTAAAAAAGCCCTAAAAAAAAAAAAGAAAGAAAAAAAAGGGAAAGAGGAGGAATAAAGGAAATGAGTAAGGGAGGACTGTTTCCAAAAAAAACACCACACCACACATTAATGGAAGAACTACGTTGTGGTCTTCTAGCTTGCAAAAGGTTTTGGATTTTCGGTAGCTTAATAATGTTTATTTCTTTGATTAAATAATCCACAATTACTAAACGTACACTCGTCCGTGCGAATTTTTTTTGTATAGATAGGAATGGCTCTTCCTGCAATTTATCAAAAAACCACTCGCAATACTGTAATCCTCGATTGAAGTTATTTAGTTATAGTGTTTGCACTCGTTGAGTTGAAACTTGTACCCATAAAATTTATTTCTCTTGATTATTGTGCGAACTCCTCTGTCTGTCAATTCACATTCTTTAGCAATTTTACGACTTGATGTTTCTGGATTTATTTCAATTCGTGCTAATACATTAATGTCGTAACAGAAGTGCGCACATATCTTGATCTGTTTTTTGTCACACTACCAAGTGTTGCTAAACTTCGAGAAATTCTTACATATTTACAAGCAGCAGGTTGCTGACGTTTCGAAAACGCTTCCTGATACGCCACAGATGCCAATTGCAAATTCCGAAAGTTTTGAATGTAGAAATTATACATGTCCATTGTTTCTTGAACTCTGTATCTTATCATTGTTGTTTATTTAATTATTGAAACACTTTGAAAAACCACGCAACCCGTAAAAAACTGACCATACATTTTTATAAATTTGACACAGACACAATTATTTTAACTTCTCTATTGTTATTGCTAGTTATTATTTTACAAAGCGGCGTTGGGTAAACAACGGTTGCTATGACGCACGATACCAACTTTCAATTGTTTTTCTGAGTAAGCTTTTCAAAAAATTGAAACAATGATTTTTTATGTTTATCAAAAACAAAATATCAAGTGTCATATACTGTTGTTTAGCATTTGATCTATACTATCGACTGCGATAAAAATTCAATATGGCGTCTATAAGAAATAAGAAAGTTAACTTTTATAACTTCAAAACTGATGATGTTAAAAAAATTTCAAGATGTGACCTGTATTTATCGTGATTTTTTATAAATGTGCTGTAATTTCAAATCCATATAGGTGTAGAGATATCTAAAACCAGAAAATTACAGTTTTCAGTTTTTTGAAATACTTAGTAAGCCATGTCTTTTTTCTCAAATCTGAAAGACGTAATGAAATGTCCCCAAAATTACCCAACTTTTATCTAATTTAAGCGACTTCCTATCTCCCACCGTTTACAGTATCCAGCATTTAAATTTTTTCTACACGGTATATGCTGGTATTTGAATATTTGAAGGCGTTGCACAGATTACACATTTTTATTGTAGATAATCTGTATCTGATTTTTAAGCTTTGCAACGCTGGGTGGGGTAAAACTTGCCCCTGTTATTTATTTTTGTTTATATTTTAATGTTAACATTGATATCCATCTCTGACTTTCCAAGAGTAAATACAACTCTTACTGTATTCAGTATCCATATCATTGAAAGGATCATTAAGTGAAATAAGTGCAATCTCATCGGAATTTGAGTACAAAATCGGTTCGCCAACTGGAAACCGAGTTAAACAAGAATATTGTTAATCAACCTGTATGTATTATTCAACCGTCGATTATAATTTAAAACCCGCACATGAACCGCAATTAACCAACGCACGCATAATTTAATATGCCAATACCTCAAAATTAACAAATTCAAACACCTTCTCAACAAACCGAAACATTTAACAACAGCTAGCAACAATTAAACAATTTCACATTTAAACTTTACGCATCTAGCTAATACTACAAGATAATTACATCAATAATTAAGAAAATACAAGATAAATAGAATCAGGGACGAAAACGAACAATGAAACAGGAAAAAATTAAAAGAAATACAAGTAACAAAATGATGGCAAAAGGATACGAATAATGCTCTATAAAATAAACAAAAGTAACGCACAAATTGAAATATTTAATGTATTCCAATAGCTATTAGTAATCAACTCAATTCAAAACAATAATAAACAAAATAATTTAAACGATGAAACCCCAGTCGAAAGATCCTAAACTTCCTCTAGTTTATATGTAGGAAGCAATATTTAGTTCTGGTCGTTAATAATGAAATGTACTATACCACAGTTTATGTGACAACTGTGTTGAAAAGAAATCCTCTAATCGCTGAAACTTACAGTACTTAGTTAAAAAGAGGAAGAGATGCTGCAAAGTGCAGTGCAATTTACACCATTCTGTTATATTACTTATATTGTTGGTGTACAACATGTTAAAGTATGTATGTCGAATCCATATAATGTAATTGAAAACTTCATAAAATGGATATCCAGCACCTGAAATGGTTCCAGATGTTGTATTAATTCATTTTGCAGCAAAGGGATAAAAACATTGTCCATTTCATAAACCGGAAACTATTGTTTTTTGTTTTTGTGACCAATACGACATCCATGTTCAGTTTGCATATTGTACATGCTATTTAGTATTTGTCTATATAATCATTGACATTGACAATTATAATTTAGTTCTAACTAAAGTTAAAATTTAGATGTACAGGGGGAGCTGTTTCTGCAATTTGGAGGATATCGGATGCATCTCGCATACATCTAGATAAAATTGAGATTTAAACGCAATCTATAACCCAAATTTCAAATTTAGGCCCACGTCCTGGTTTTAGATGGCCGTTGCTGTGATATTGCGGTATCATCCCCATAAAATTATGTTGTACATTGGAAAATTTTTTAATTAGTTAAGTAAAATTGCACACCAAAAATAATTATAACTCGTTACATTTATAACCCGTGATTCAAAAAATTTTTCATCAAAGTGAACGATGAAAAAATTTACGTAGTCTGTTCTAAATGCATAAAACTGGATGTGTTGGATCTACAAAAGTACTGTTGAACTATTGAAATCATCTGAATTATTAATCGGCAAATCGGAAAAGAAACAATTTCAATTTACAGGAACCTTTTATTATTACAAATGTAAATAATTTTAAAATAATCTAAAGATAATGCACTTATCTATTAAATCGATCAAAGTGAACGATCACTTCAGGAATGGTTTCTTGGAATTATTGAAACGCAGCACAAGTAGGATTAACCCATTGCCCATCAATTCTTACACCGTTTCGAAAATACATTTCTAACATCCAGCGTTTATGGTGGTCGGTGAAAGCCATAATGTCAATACAATCATAAATTGAAATTAAATCTGTCAGAATTGACAAATGTACAAGTTAAGCTAAGATATATGTACCTGTTGTATCTTGCTTTGTCGTTCATGGCAAAGTTTGAGGAACAATGTTTTGAATAAGGCGATATATCAAACACATAAAACAATCATAATAAAACTATTACAATTAAATCATCCCTATATCGGATTAACTTCATAGCTTGCATATTGTCGTTTAGTTTTATACAAAATTTATTTAATTTTATATTATATCATGCATAGGAGGGTTTGTAAACATTCATAATTTAATGGATGAAGCTATATTATGGCTTACGAATCTGAAGGACAGCTAAAGTTCAGCAATATTTTGTATTCTTTGTTCTGATTATCTGTTTTTCTATTATTATTTTTGTTATTTCTTTAACCTACTATTTTTTTATCATTGTCGTGACTGGCTCTTGGACCGGTCCATTATATGTCGTCATGCAATGGTTGTCTCTTATATTTTATGTTGTTATTTACCTTCTATAATGTTTACACATTTAATTAATATTATTACATATGAAAACTAAGGTGGAGTAAGGGTTGACATCTTTAGGTTTTAGTGGTTTTCCTAATACTTGAATCAAATGATTTGCTAAAACCAACCAATCCACAGTTGCACACGATTTTATCAACACACTATACAGGTTTGTACTGATCATCTAGGGCACTATAGATAACATTTACATCACAATACAATATTAAATATTAATATAAACTGTTTAACATCACCACACAGATAAAATAACAACATTCTTTGAGTGAAATAACACCAGTGCAATAGGCCAAAGGTTTAGATACCATGTACCTCAAAGTAGAATTTTCTTCCAAAGGCCACAGATATATCGGACGTACATCCCTTGGTGATTGGCCAATAGTTTCACCCTGCGAGCAAGCAGTCTAGTACAAGCTAACGATAGTGTTGTCTTTAATTTTCAGTGTAAAAAATCTAAAAATTTACAAGATGGCGATATAGCCACATGCGGATTTTAAAATGATAATTAACTTACGGCGTTTATCAAACGTATATAAATAACGAGTATAAGAGGAAGTAACCAGAATTTTACACCGTATTCGTCTAGAAGATTTCCCGCTAATTTCAAGTTGGTAATAATAAGTTTAGTTGCATGTTGCCAGGGGTAAACAACGCTATAATTAGCAAAAAATCTAACACTTAATGCGGAATGAACGGCGCTACTAAAAATTACCGTCACATATGAATAAAACCATCCTTGAATATTTGGTCAAGATTAAACATTAAATTTGAAAGCTTCACATATTTTTATAGTATTAATCAATTAAGCGTGTTTGTCGCAATATGTTTCGCAAAGGTTTTGATTTACAAAAATTAAAATCATAAATATTTGTTTAGCTTTTTTATATTGCGTAAATTTTCAATTTTTGACTAGGTTTGTCTATGTAAATTTTTTTTACAAGAGCACTCAAGTTTGTAAACACTACTGGGCTCAATTATATACTATTGTCTTAAATTTAAAACTTTGATAAATTATAAATAATTTTCAAAAATTTATTAGCAAGGATTCAGAGGATTACGCTTTGTTAAACAGTTGGGGAAGTAGAATATTTTTTTATAAATTAAAAAAATTAAAAAAAAATAAATATAATAATTATTAAAAAAAAAAAAATTATTAAAAAAAAAAAAAAAAAATAAATTAAAAAAAAAAAAATTAAAATTATAAATTTTTTTTTTTTTAAAAAAAAAAAAAAAAAAAAAAAAATAAAAAAAAAAAAAAAAAAAAAAAAAAAAAAAAAAAAAAAAAAAAAAAAAAAATAAAAAAAAAAAAAAAAAAAAAAAAAAAAAAATTTTTTTTAAAAAAAAAAAAAAAAAACCAAAAAAAAATAACAAAAAAAAAATAATAAAACAAAAAAAAAAAAAAAAAAAAAAAAAAATAAACAACAAAAAAAAAAAAAAAAAAAAAAATATTTAAATAAGGTTATTTCCGTTACTGATGGAATTTTATAAAGGTCAATATTTCAATTTTACCAATTTATCAAAAAAAAATTAAAAAAAAAAAAAAAAAAAAAAAAAAAAAAAAAAAAAAAAAAAAAAAAAAAAAAAAAAAAAAAAAAAAAAAAAAAAAAAAAAAAAAAAAAAAAAAAAAAAAAAAGGGGCGATGTTGAGTTCTGTGTGATAGTCGGGGGTGGTTTATTATTTAATTTTTGTTAATCCTGTTATTTAAGTCCATATATTTAAAATAAGGGGGGGGGGGGGGGGGTAATTATTATTTAAAGCATGTTTACTAATTCCTTAAGTCTGTCCCTTTTTAAACTAAAAAAAAAATGTTTCAAGGTCCTGGGGCCTTTTTGTTGGTTTGGCGCGCCCCCCTACTTTAAATTTAATATTAGTACCACATTGTTCAGTTCCTTGTTATATGAATGTGAAATTTGCAAGCTTAGTATTTGTAATTATAAATAATATATTAACAAATTGCAAACTTTAAAAAAAAACTAATCGTAATCTTAAATTAAAATTACAAATTCTTGATGTGGTTTGTTTTTTAAGAAAATGTTTTTAAGGATTACACCGCATAATGTAACCGTAAAAATGGCCAATTCCACGAATAAGCAAAAAGCCTAGTTGCTGTTATTATGATTTTTCATGATGCATTTCATTTTGATGCGAGATTTTCCCGTTTGGTATTTTCATTAGTAAAAAGCTTTCAAGTAAATTCGAGGTTACATAAAAGCGGTAAAAACATTTGTAATACAAAACACGTACAATATTTTAAAATAATGTTTGTTAAAAAATTGCAAGCATTTTTCCGTCTCATTCGTTATTACTTACAAAAATGAAACTAATTTAATCCATAGACAAATTAGATTTCTTTCTTTTTATTTTGGGTACTTTACGAGCCATAACCGCAAATACAAATTTTAAATATGAAACTTTATGTTTGTTACGGCACTATTAAATTTTAGGTTTTTACTCATAAAACTCAGATTAGATATTCATTAAACCTGCAATCTGCTACGCCACGTCGGCCAACTTTCATTTATTTTTCTTCGTTTTTCGCGCGATTAATTTTTTTGCGAAGAAATATACAGAACGAAATTGAAATTTCACCAAATATATTTATTTGTTTATACAATATTTCGCATTGTTTACATAAGTTATTTACGCTACAAAGCTATATACTGCGGTTAGGATTTTTTTAACAAAAGAAAAACGTAAAAATATTGAGTATTCGATAAAAACGTCCTCTTTAATCTTCTTTCTTAGATATCTGTGTATTTAGTAGCTCGAAGCGAAATGGAAAAATATCCACAGATATGAAACCTCGCAAAAAGGTTTCTTTTTGTTGACGATTCTTCAGATTTCTTATCGCGTCGCATGATTACTTTTAGTAGATGTGACATAACTTTTTTTTTAAAGAAAAAGAGAACTTTTTATAGTTATACGCTTGTTTTCTATCATGGAGAAATCTTTAACTCGCACCCGGCTGATGGTTCGAAATAAAAAAATTCGACACAATGAAATTTAATGAAATGTTGTTGGCATGACTGAAAACTATTGTTCACTTTTAATCACCAACTAATTAATACAAGCTGCCCTCGTTTGTAGTTACAAGCACTTCGGTGCAATGTTCCATAAACAACTGTTCCTTATACACCGAACTAACTAATGAGGATCAGACTTCCTCAATAATAACTCTCTGCCATGTTCGAATATACAACATTACGTAATTAAATGTGTACCCAAGCAAGTGTACTCTTTATATATAATTACGTTTACTTCTTTTTACAAGTGCATTTTAATCAATAACGTCTTTGCGTTTTTACTAACTACCTAGACTTTTGAAATACCGACCGTACCTTTCTGTTTTGAATGAAACTTTCTCGATGTTCTTTAAAGCGCCTTTTAATTAAAATGCATTTTTTTTTAGCGGATGACTTATGTACATAGTTTTTTTGTATAATAAATATTATTTAGTTTCAGAAGTTTAATTATAGCCCTTGTGCAACCAGTAACGAAATAAAACGAAGATAGGTTAGAGAAATTTGAAATGACAGTATAAAATTATTTTTTGCTACCAATGTACAAAATTGTATGAAAATTAAGAAATTTAAATTTTTTAGTGAGTACATTATTGAAGATTTGTTTATTTTAGGATAATTAAATTTATGGTGATTTATGAATGTTTTTTTATATGATAATTGTTTAGTCACAACGCAAAACTCGAAAGAATTATTTTACTAAAGTTATAATTTATTAGCGAACTAGACATGTTAACCTGAATTTCATAGAATAAAAAGAAGTTCCGTATAATATTATTACATTGCTACCTACTTGGTGCAATTGTGAATCTAAAATTCTAAATCATCCAAACCTACTTAAACCTGCACAAAAAAAAATTCATCAAATCTATCTCGTCGTTTAGGAGGAGTTCAATGATATGCATTCGTCTAAAACAATGTTGTATGTCAACAATTTCTTTAGTAGATGATGAAAATTGAGTGTATCGCAAAGGTTATGGTTTAATGACATTCGATTTAACACCAGGTTTATCGGCAAACGTAAAAACGCATCGTCAAGTAACAATAGGGATGAACCAGATTAATGTAAAGCTTTTGAAAGGTATTTTTTAATGTCAATTTGTATGTGTTTTTTATTAATTTCCATATAGTATTCCAATACCCGTTGTCATAATTTAAAACACTTGTTCTGCATATAACTTGTATTAACATCGACCTGCATTTTGTTTATTTATTTTATTTTGTGTATTTGACATTTTTAAAAACGTTGTCGAAATGCATATGGTATTTTTATTGTATCGATGGTAGAGAAGTAATAAGGTTTCCAAATTAAATATTGTTTTTATAAAAAGCGTTTAATACTAATTATGTAGATCATTTAGAAACTTTTTAAATTGGCCTTTCTGATTTTTGACGTACCCTTGAATCAAAAACTTTTACAGTAATAAAAATTTTAATTTTGTTTTTTTAAAGACTCTTTAAGATTGGATGTGTAAGATCAAAAAGAACAGGCCGACGTTTCGCCTCTCAGCTTTATCAAGGCTGCAAATTTATTTGTATGAATTACAAGAATATTTTTTAGTTACAAAATGATGTCATATATGTCACTTCACAATTTTAGTTACAGTTATTTGACTTAAATTCTTGCATGGACTAGTAGGATATAACATTCAAACTTGTAAACAAACCTTCCAAAAAAATAGTAAAAATTTACAGCTTGGGTAAAGCTCCCGCTTGGGGATGAAACGTCGGCCTGTACTTCTTGAATGATTCATTTTTTTTTATCCTATACACGAGGTACAAAGGGTCTTTAAAAAAGACAAAATTTAAATTGCCATTAAATTGGAGGAAACTACTTACCTATAGTAATAATGTAATACCACAGTTTCACACCTGTTAATAATTACAACAACCCTTTTGCAAATTTTCTTAAGCCGTTTTATACTAACATTTTTTTTGACTTCATATTTAAGAGTGATATCTGTTCTTCTTGGTGGTTTGGTTATACATTGTTTTTGATAATGTGAAGAATTGAATCTACATGTATCTCTGAGATACTATACATATCATTAAGCGACTTAGATGCTTCTACCAAGATAAAGTATGAGAGGGGTTTACGCCATCTCCACATCTTACTGTTATTTGGTCGGTGCGGACGCGTTTTCGTTGGTTCTTTGCACTTCAGGTAATAATTTTTGTTTTTTTTTTTGACTAACTCTATAAGATGTCCTATTTACTTCAGATCTACGTCTGATTAACGTTCATAAATTAATGGAAATGTCCTGTTAATACGTCCGTACGTACTTATCTTTCATTACTAACAGACGAGCCATTATCTTACCCGCCATTTGATATGTCAGAACTTTCCACTGGAACTTTTTACTGGAACATTCTACCGCAACAATTTATTATTATTTATTCAAACTAATTACAATAATACTTATTTAATAATACATCTTTCTTAATCATTTTTCAAATATATTACTATTTTTATCTTTTTAATAACATTGCCAAGAAATAATATATAACTACCTACCTGTATTAAAAATTATCATAATAAACATGCGCTTTCATTAAATTATTACAATGTTTTCCTTAATTCTAAAATAAATTTTCTCACAGAGTCGCAGTTTCTTACATTTTGTAGCAACTTGTTATACAAACAAATACCATTGTCACTAATATTTGTATTTTTTTTATTTCATTTTTTGTTAACAAATAAAGAAAATTTGTTTGACTAAAATTTCCAGTACCGTCCCAAAACCCTTAGCATGTTTCTTAAAATAGTCCTAAGTACTATTAACGCATTGTATCTCACAATTATCTACTACCACCTTGCATGCACTGTTTACACCACCTTTGCCTATGTACACTCATGAAATTTAAAACTTGGACACCACAATTTCTGTAAACAAAAGTTTGCACATTGTGAAGCGGGCTTAAGGGTATCATTTACAATTCTAACAGCAGGTAGTCTCAGCAGGGGTTATCTTATAGAAGGACTGTAGAATGAATCATTACACTAAGCACGTTTTAGAAAATAGGTAATTTACGTTGCTTACTTAATTTTTTCTTTAAAGAATATATTTGAAGGTATCGCTAATTAAACACCATAGCTCGATTAATTATCGAATCAAAATTTTGTTTAGGAAATGTTTACAAAATAAAATTAGAAATAATTTTGATTTAAAAAACGTCTACAAGCAATAACTTTTAAATTAAATCAAAAACTAAACATGGTTATTTGGGTTGACTGATTATTACTTATTTTTAAATAAATCTAACCTACTAATTATTGTAAGTTATTAAAAAAAATCATTAAACTCTCTATTCATAATATTTAGTCCTTACAAAATGTATATTTTATGACGTTTCATTTTTTCTGTAGTTAATATAAAAAGTGAAAATAAAAACTAAGGCAATTCTTATTGTCAACGTATATATTTAGTTTTTGACAAGAATTTATTACATAATTATAATTAAGATACCAAGTTATAGTTTAAAATTAAATGAAAACGTTTTTTTTAAATAAAGGTATTACTATATAAATAAATATAAGAAATCAATAATGGGTGTGACCTCCATTATTATTGATACATTCTTGGAGGCGTCTGCTCATTGACGCTATCAAGGTATCAATATAATTAATATTAATCGTTTCCCATGCGGTATCAATGGCTGCAATTAGTGCATTACGGTTTACTGGTATAAATTTTCGATAATGTTAAAATCTGGGCTTTTTGCTGGCCAGGGTAACAGCTCAAGTTATTTGCTTGTATCCAGTTGCGCACAACCTGCGAAGTATAGGGTCATCATATCCCGATAGTTAATTATCGAATGTTCCAAGAAAATATGTGTAAATAGTAAATGGAATCTACTAACGTAACGTTAAGTCGTTAATTATAGTTACATAACTCTCCTTTCATAAGATATAGTTCATATTAATATGCTTATTGTAAAGCTTCGTACACACCTGAACAACAAACCGAGGAACAAACAGAACAACGAACCGAACGGCAATCGGAACATTAATTTGGACGGTGCTACGTACGAATTTTAGAACAGATTCGCAAGTCCTGATTGTTCCACGAACGGTTTGCGGCGTTCCCGCAACTTGTCGGTTTTTTCTCCGACATCAAAGAAAATGCGCGCGAATGCGTTTGCAGGTTTGGACGAATCTAAACAAAACGGCGAACAAACTTATGCGGGAGAATTAAATTATTTATTTTTGTCCTCCCTTTTGTGGGTTTGTTGTGTTTTAGGTAATATTATGGAGTTGACAGAAGAAAAATGTTTTAAATTAATCAGTGTTTAAGAATGCAAGAAAAAATGATGTCCCTATTAGCATCATTTGGGCGGGAAATTTCAAAATAAAAAAAAGCGAAGTAAATTATAATTTTTACTCTTCTTTGTGCGTAAAAATTTGGTTGGCACTATCTTCTTGTTTTCCGCAATTTTCTCTTCTCAATAATAAATATATATGAACTGAAAACTACTGAAAATAATTATGGAAACAGCACAAACGTTCCGTTTGTTGTTCGGATTGTGGAAATCATAAAAGATCGTTTGTCGTTCTGTTTGACTTTCGGTTCGTTGTTATGTTTGTTGCTCGGTTTGTTGTTCAGGTGTGTACGAAGCTTTACAACTTAAGCAACAATTTTTGGCGAATAAAGATTAGTTTGTGATGTAATATTAGAAACACAAATTTATATCATATCAAATTTATGACAACTTAAAAACCAAGAACGTGTATATTTATAATTAGATATTTTCAAAAGTTTATAAGTCCTCTATTACTTTATGAATAAGTTTCAATAACAATAGAATATCCTTGCTTGTTTAATTTACTTCCTTTGAGTCATATTGCTCTAAGGGTTGTTACATTGGTCATTAGAAGTATGTAATAAATAAACAATTACCTACTGTTTGAGAAAGGGTAGTGTGAACCAATAAATAAAGTAAGAAATGTAAATTCCATTTTAGTTTAAAATTTCAAGTGTTGTGAAAATGCCACCTCATCTCGGTGCTGATTTGAAAGCGCGGATTGTTTCGGAATTAGCGGCGGGCCGTAGCGTGCGTGAAATTTCACGTATGTTAGATATACCAAAAAGCACCGTAGGGCATTACAGAGTAAAATGGAATCTTGAACACACTTTGGAAAGAGCCATCGGAAGTGGTAGACCTAAAGTATCTACACGTGCTCAAGATCTCGAGTTGTTTCATTACGTAACAGAACAACCATTTGCTACATACTCCAGGGCTAAGCAAAGCGATATGTGAACGAACCTTTGGAATTTTAGAATCGAGTGATTTTTAGCGACGAAAAAACGTTCAATAGCCGCAACGATGGACCACTAAAAGTTTTAGAATGGAAGGAACTCGTTACGAAAATAATCACATATGTCCTAAAAACGAAGTGGTTATTTTTCTGTGAATGTGTGGGGTTGGGTTAGCGCGCGGGGTCCAGGAGTTTGTTGGGCTATCGATGGACGTCTTGATTCTGCTGCGTATTTAGATATTTTGGAAACTATTATGAAACCTTCAGTCGAAGTGTTTTATCCAGACGAAGATTATATTTTCCAACAAGTAAGTATTCTTATTTCACTATACTTTCTCCAAAAAATAGTTCGGGATCTGTTGAATTAACATTTTCATAATGTATTTTTGTTGTTAAAGGACAACGCCCTATTCATACTTCGCGGGTTGTGCGCAATTGGATACGAGAAAATAACTTGGAGCTGTTACCCTGGCCAGCAAAAGCCCAGATTTTAACATTATCGAAAATGTTTGGGCTCGAATACTTGCTGTTATCCGAAGACAACAAGGGCCAAATTTTATACCAGTAAACCGTAATGCACTAATTGCAGCCATTGATACCGCATGGGAAACGATTAATATTAATTATATTGATACCTTGATAGCGTCAATGAGCAGACGCCTCCAAGAATGTATCAATAATAATGGAGGTCACACCCATTATTGATTTCTTATATTTATTTATATAGTAATACCTTTATTTAAAAAAAAAGTTTTCATTTAATTTTAAACTATAACTTGGTATCTTAATTATAATTATGTAATAAATTCTTGTCAAAAACTAAATATATACGTTGACAATAAGAATTGCCTTAGTTTTTATTTTCACTTTTATATTAACTACAGAAAAAAATGAAACGTCATAAAATATACATTTTGTAAGGACTAAATATTATGAATAGAGAGTTTAATGATTTTTTTAATAACTTACAATAATTAGTAGGTTAGATTTATTTAAAAATAAGTAATAATCAGTCAACCCAAATAACCATGTTTAGTTTTTGATTTAATTTAAAAGTTATTGCTTGTAGACGTTTTTAAATCAAAATTATTTCTAATTTTATTTTGTAAACATTTCCTAAACAAAATTTTGATTCGATAATTAATCGAGCTATGGTGTTTAATTAGCGATACCTTCAAATATATTCTTTAAAGAAAAAATTAAGTAAGCAACGTAAATTACCTATTTTCTAAAACGTGCTTAGTGTAATGATTCATTCTACAGTCCTTCTATAAGATAACCCCTGCTGAGACTACCTGCTGTTAGAATTGTAAATGATACCCTTAAGCCCGCTTCACAATGTGCAAACTTTTGTTTACAGAAATTGTGGTGTCCAAGTTTTAAATTTCATGAGTGAACATCCACTTTGTTTTTTTTAGATTTACCATTAATTTATTCACTCTTAACCATTTCATTATTATACTTAATTCTAAATTAATAATTCTAATAGTCTCATTAATATAACTGCATATTTCCAATACATCAGGCAAATTATTCAAATTAAAAATAAATAAAAGTGGCCCCAATTTGCGGTCCCGTGGAACTCCAAAAATCACTTCAATTTTTTTGAGTTTACTCCGTTTATCCTTACATATTGCTCCTTATCCCTCAACAAACTATCCATCCACCGTAACAACTGACCTCTCACCCCCAACTTCCATAATTCTTTATTAACCTACTTCTGACAATAGTTTTAAAAGAGCGTTTGAAATCAATGAATACAGCTACAGTCACCATTCCACTGTCCCTCTTCCTTTCCGCCCCTATATTATAAACTGAACCGCTGTCTCTGTTGAGTGCTTCTGCCTATACCCTGATTGATACACTGACAATATATTATTCTTCTTACATGCTCTAACAGTTTTTCAAAAATAACAGTTTCTAAAATCTTATCAATGACAAGTAATATACAAGGTGTTTCAAAATTCAATACAAATATTTTAATGGCGTATTTTTGATATGAAAATGAGATTGTTTTTTCCTATAAACATGTGTCCTAAAATACACCCTCTTCGAACTACAGCTATCTTATATGCGGAAAGGAATGGAGGATAAAGACATCAATTTCTCTGTTTTTAATAAAATTTAAAAAAAATTAAAACCAATTTGTTTAATCGTTGTTTCATAATTAAATAAAAAAAAAAAAAACAATGTAGTTTCACTAATAACCCTTGTTCCTTTGACAACGATTATCTCGAAAACCGTTAATTGTATCAAAAAAATGTTTGTTGAAGACCGAAATCTTAGACAAAATGCTCATTTTCTAAAATTTATAAACTGAAACATAAAATGTTTCCCTTAAATGTGTCTACTTCCTTCCTCCTTCTTTTAAATTTATTGTTATGTGAATTTAGAGATAGGAAACAGTACAACGTTCACATCAGCAGTGGATTGCAAATTTTAAAGAAATTTAATAAATATTGCAGTCAGAATTGAAAAAAATCGATTTTTTTAAAGAAAATTAAGATGACTGTATCTCAAAAGGGTGTATTTGAGAACACATGTTTATAGAAAAAAATAGTCTTATTTTCATCTCAAAAATACGCCATAAAAATATTGGTACTGAACTTTAAAACACCCTGTATTTATGATCGGTAATCTGACATTAAAATACTGTTACTTAACGACTTATTTACTGTATTTGATACTAAACTACCCATAACCCCCTACATTTCTTTAAGAATTGTACTCTCTTGCCCTCACATGCTGAATTATTAAGTTTCATTACTATCCTTGTCAACCCCTTTAAATCAACGAGTCCTACTTCCTCAGTTATTTTTCCACTACAGCCAACATCAAACGTCTCAGCCTCATCAGGAATGCTCCTCAAAATTCTATGTATTCATTAAGTCTATTCAAAATTACCTTACTGTCATGCTCAGCCTTCCCACTAAAATTTATCGCTTGTATTACAGTACTTTCTTTTGAACTGATTATACTTTTTAAAGTTTTTTACATCCTTACTGGTTCCCCTACACACTCATCAATGTTACGCCCATAATAACCGTCCCTCTCTTTGCTCAAGACTCCCACAAACTTATTTCTTTCTTTCTGGTACTCTTTTCAAGCCTCCTTAATCAATTTCCTCTTTTCTTCCATTGTCTTCTCCAACCATCTAAACCTTATCCACTCTAGCTATTTTAACATCTCTAGTAAACCAAGGATAACTTTTCGTCACATCTATCACTCTCAAGTTCCCTTCCATTCTTTATGGCTTTCTCTTCACACCTATTTAATTTCTCGCCTAACTTCCAAATCTTCCCTTGGTAAACCCTATCCTTTGCCCTAATCATCTCTTCCCTTACATTTAAAAATCGTCTTTTTCCTTAATTACTTATTTTGGTTCAGGTTTCACTTCCTCTATCATTACCATAGAATGATCGCTTATCTTTTGCTTGTTCAACACTTTACGTTTAACCTCTTTATTAGCAAATATTAAATCAATTTTGATTTTGATTTATCAGTTACCCTATAGTATAGTATAGTATAGTCCATGATGCACTGCTTCAATCCAAAAGATAGAGTCACCTCCTCTAATTTATTTACATAAAAGTCATCTGCCAGCTTCGTTCAGTCCAGGTTAAAATCTCCCAGCAAAGTAACATCTCCCCTCTGCTGTCCCAGTTGCTCAAGCTACTCCTCCAAACTTATCAAAAAGTTTATAGCGCTTCCACTTAGTGATCTGTAGCACGCTGTAATTACTTCAGTCTCTCTCCGTCCACTTAAACTTCCTATCATCCAATAGTCCAAAAGTCGCACTACTTTGCTAATCACCCTGCACTAACTGACTAATGCACCATCACTCCCCCGGTATGCATCGAATTTGAGTTTACTCTATATTGTTGGTATTCCTCAATGCATATGACATCATCTTCTATTACATGGGTCTCCGTAGCTACTAGCACTGAAGTCCTCAGTTCTCTCAGAATCTCAGTAACTTTATCAAGTTTTCCATACAGTCTCTCCACATTAATCAGTAAGATACTGTTCCTTACCTTTGGTCTGAGATCCAGAGTACTGCTATGCATAAACAACCCTGCTTTTAAACTTATCTACCTGCTTTATAGTAAGTTACACACTCCAAATCTGTAGCTGCATGCTCAGTCTTCAATCCGAAATTCAACTTTTTATTGACAGCCTTGCAGCTTACACAGCACTTGTTCTTACTAGTACAGTCCTTGCTCTTATGTTCTTCGGATCCACACAAATTACAAATTTCCTTGTTCTTAGCTCCTTGAATTTTTTATTTTCAACCGACTTACACACTACAACAACTCCGCGATTTCTCGTATTCCTAACATCACTGATTTCAACCTTTAACTTTGTGGGTTTCAGAACCTTCTTACAACCTTTCTTTGTGACACTACTTTCTTGGTTTACTTTTGGTTGAATAATAATAAATTTTCTCAGTCTTTCTCCATAAATTGGAGTTCTCTTTACCACCCCTCCTTCACAGCCATTGTATTAGCTCTTTCACTAAATTTGCCCTTACACTTGCTACAGCAACTTTGATCTCCTACCGGCTACCCCATTGTAACTTACAGAAAATTTTAGTCTATTTACATACCCTACTCCTATCATAATTGAAAAAATAGATGCACAAAAATTTGACAATGTTTTCTACTTATGCTGCACTTGCCACAGCAACTTTGATCTTTTACCGGTTACCCCATTGTAACTTACAGAAAATTTTAGTCTATTCACGTACCCTACCCTATCATAATAGAAAAATAGATGCACAGAAATTTGACAATGTTCTCTCTACTTATGCAACTTTTTGTGCTTTTCTATGTAAAGTGTGTTGCCTGTTTAGACGCTAGCGAAAACTCGGCCATATAACTTTGTAATTTTGTTTATCAAGTCTTATCACTCTTTATTGCGTACCATATTGAACCTTGTTGTTAATTTCCCATAGATTTTTAAACTTTACATTTTTAAGAGTCCAAACTCACCTTTTCCCCAATCAGGTATATTTTTCTTCTTTCTCTGTCTACTGTAACCGTCTACCACATTAAGAAAATAAAAAAGGAAAAATTGGAAAAAATCACATATAACAAAATATGGATGAAAACTAAACAACGAATCGATAGATGCTACTACCATATTCAAAGGAAGCAATATGTAATATTCTAATTATGGGTCTTTTTTATGTGAACCGTACTAAAACACCGACTTTGGCACCTAGTTCCGACTTTCAATCCCCCCGCTAGTGCGGAACTAGTTCTGGAAGAACCAAGAAATATTATAGCGCAAATACGATAATCACTTTATCTAAATATTTTATTCGGTGTTTTATAAGTCAAGAATCCTCGGCAAACGTTACCTGTTGATATTCCGTAAGTAGTCTCACACTGGTTTAATAACTTTGCGATTTATTCAAGTACCATCACTGTTTTTTTTGCTTGATATGAGCGATGCGACTTTGTGATTAAAGATAAACCATTGGCGTAACCTTATGTTGTTTCTTAATTTAAGATTCTATTCACTACCATCTCTTTAGTATTTTTTTTATTTGTGTGTAGATAACGATCGCGATAATTATATGTTTTGGTTTTACACGTGTGTTAATTTTTTTTGTTATCCTACTGTCTAAGATCAATCACTAGGATTACGTAAGTGGCATCCGGTACAGCATTCGGAAGTCTTTACTAACATCGATATAAATAATTCCCACGACCCACTCTGCGACATTTGAGCTACGGGTAGGTTTTCGAACTATAACCAAAATTATTATTCGTGTTCTACATCAACAAGCCTGTAACACAGAATAATAAATTCGTCAATTACCGATTGAGCGGTATATCGCGAAATGCCACTGCTAAGAAACAATAACCTTTCTACAACCGCTCCGCTCAAGTCATTAACCCGGCGTTACTAAGCAGAGTTTTTGTAACATCATTAATAAGCTGGGGTATGAAGTGGTAAATTCGATTTAGAGGCATGAAAACTCATTTGACATTATTATTTGCACTAAACTGAAACAAACAAAATCATTTAAAGTGCTTTATTATCAAGAGGTAACAAGAATTAGAAGAAGGTAAAAAGAATGTAATTGAAACTATACATAATCTACGTAATTTATACTGTCAAATGATATACCCACAAAGTTCTGTTATTGTGACTATTCTAAAGAAATTTATAATAAACGAAACTACTCAAGGAATGTCTGTTTGATATAATAATTATTATAGAACCTATCTTAATTTTTTTCGATAAGACAGTAGTCGCAAGTGACAGTTCCATGTTCTAAGCAAATGAATTTATTGCATGCGCTGCAAGTGTAATAAGTTTTCCTGTCAGAACTGCGCTCACATGTAGCACATCTGCCCGACTTTTTCTGTCTCTTACCTCTAGGTTGTTCAGAAATATTTTCTGCGTGATTGCTGGATGACTCGCCCATAATATCGGTGATTTTTCTTTTTATACCTCTTTGTATTTTTGGATTATTCTGACGCTGGATTAGAATTTTGTTGACTAAACTTAGACCTAAGTCTTTTATAAACTGACGACGAGGAATCTTACAACATCCATTACTATTGTATACTACGAAAGCATTTATACTTGCTGAATTTAGCAAAGAAAAAATATTGTCAATGGCCATCTGCGGCTGTTTCTGCTTGTATCATAATTACTAGAGAGCTCATCCACAACATCTACTCCACCTTTAGTTAAGTTGTAAAATGTTATTATTTCAGGTTTCCTGTCATCACCTGTTATTTCATCGATTGTGTCAGTGTGATGTAATGATGATAGTAAAAGTACATTTCGACCTTTTTTGGGAACATAAGATACCATCGTTTTATCTTTTTGAAAAGCGAATAATGAACTTTTCTCACGACGATTTTCACACTTAGCAGTTCTGAAGGAATCTCCTTCTTGTTTTTCTAAGCGTGCAAACGGCTGTCAACCGATGTTCCTTATAAAGCCTTTCAATCAGTGGATAGCTTGCGAACCAATTATCAAACGTCACGTTTCGATTAGTTCCCTTCAAAAACTGTGTTAGTCTAATAACAATTTCTTCGGGTCTGTTATCCAAGGCAAATGGCCCAGCAGGTTGCTTACCTACATAAACTTCTTGATTTAATACATAGAATGTCCTTGCATCTACCAGCGCAAATATTTTTATCCCGTATTTTGCCGGTTTATTTGGGATGAATTGCCTGAAACTGCATTTACCTCTAAATGACTCTAGTTTCTCGTCAATTGTTACATATTCACTAGGAGTGTAAGACTTCAACGAATTCGCAACAAACTCATCAAATATGGCTCTAATGGGTGCAAGTTTGTCTATCTTGAGCCGTTCACTTCTGTTATCTAGATTATCAAAGCGTAGACACTGACATAAAAATCTAAAACGATCTAGTGCCATGGTAGCTCTGAAAATATCAACACCTGTCCCGTCAGTTGCCCATAGATCACTCAAATTTTGCCTGTTAGATTTCATCATTCCAGCAAGATAAAGCAAACCAATACAAGCCTTTATTTCTGGTACGGTCGCTTCTTTAACTTTAGAGTAGTTTCCTCGGTAGTTGGCAGCTTTTGTAAAATTTTTTGTTTGTATATTTAGTTATGTCTGCAATCATATCTTCTGTAATGAAATTAAGCCAACATTCGAGAGGAGATTTTGCCTCCTTTGCTGTACCTTTTACACCAGGTAAATGGGTTATTATATTTTCTATTCTTCTTCTTATAGCTGCTGGTGATTTTGGAAATTTATACCACTTGGTCACCCCATCCTTACCAGTAAATTGATTTGCGTCATCTAATTCATCATTGAATGTTTCAAATTCGATTTCGTCATCTTCCTGTATTTCTTGTTCAGATGCTGAATCATCTGATCGGACGCTCAAGTGATCCGGGTAATTATCCACATCAGATTCGGCATCATCGGAGAAATGATCATCTGCGTCTTCCAACTCCCGCCACAACCTCAGAAGACGTTCCTGTTCTTTTTCGTAATGAGACATTCTAGAGCAAATCAAATCAAACAAATCAATATCACTATATGAATTATAATAAAAAAACATTACTTGCAAAGTTGACAATATTGTTCCCTTATTCACATAAACCACAAATGAATGGAAAATATGAGTCCTGAATTCCACTTAGACTACAAATAACACTACAAACTAGTACAGTCACAGCGTTGGTAAGCAGGGGTATCAATACAAATTCACAGTCGCTGCTCTAATAAGCTGGGGTATGATGGAAGATCGCACTCAGAAACACAACTTGACACCTACTCAACATATGTGACACTGACAACTCTTACATTAGGTTAAGGCAGTGCTATGAATACGAAGCTAGACGGAAGCTGACGAATCCAGACCGCGCCGTTACCTGGATATTCGTTTTTGAAACGCGATGGGGTATTATTTACCCCAGCGTAGTAACGCCGGGTTAATAATATTCTTGCGCGTGGATACAGCGCGCGATTTCCGTAGGATCACCGACTTCAAACGTTCCGACACTTCTGCGCAACGAAGTATTAGTATTCTGTGCCTGTAACATGTAATAGAATTGAATTAAATCGAGTAAAATTATTTTGACATCTAATCTGCAAATATCGAAACAGTCCGTCTACAACCAATAAGAAATTGTCATGCTAGAATTTAAAAACTTAAATTTTAACTTCTTATCACGGTTGCCAAAGTCTTGTTGATTGGTTTTTAAAGAGGAATTTATAATCCCAAAAAATTAAAATCTTTTATCTATAAATACCTTTTATTCGCACAAACATTCTATCGCACAAAATATTCACAAAAATTTAAATGTATTTTTATCACGTAAATTTTTTACGGTTCTTATAAATTCCAAAATGCTTTACACGCTCATAATTTCAAAAACTTTTAATACATCAAGTACTAAAAAAATAAATGTTTTTAATTCTTTTATTATATTTCGCTTCTAGGATTTCGATCTATATGAAAAGACAAACCGATATTTTTGCATGGTTCAGGTTTGTATTCAAAACAAAAGGCTTTAACATATTTCATTATAAAGATACATGATGTGATACAGAAAAAACGAACAACGTTCTAAAATCAAAATCGACGAGTTTTAACGTGTTTAACGATAGCGATACAACTCCTTTAATTCTAAAATTGCTACTGTGGCTCTAATCAATCGGGTGGAAAACACGATTGAAAAACATGCGTAGGGTAAAATCGATCGATGAGCTACACATGATAGACCCCTCGAAAAACGTGAATTCTTCAAACCGAAAAGTTTGCATTAGCGACGGAAAAAAGAAGAAACGAGTTTAACTTGTCAAAGCTATATAAAACTCGTAAAATTCCTAATAATAATAACGGCCTCGTAAAAGTGTACACGAATGTTTCCGTTTTTTACATTGTGTACCTTATTTTAATGTCGCACTTAAACGTTTTTATTCAATATCCACCTAACGTAAAAAAAACTAACTTACTGGTCTCTAAGGAGCTTCGTCATTAACCAACATCACATTCTTTCTTTATAATCATCAATAAATGTCCAAAACTGTAACGGTCAATATCAATTTTACAAATTGAGACTGATCACCGTTGTGTTTATGTTTCTGTTGGTTTCGAACTCCCAAATGTCCGGGGTGTGTGTGGTTGTGTATAGATGGGTATGTTAAGGTTGAAAACTTTCCATTAAACTTTTGACGTAACATAAATCAAAGTTAGGGAGATGACCACCCTGTATCGAAATGCGACTAACTCGTACGCGCACCGCATAATGTTTCGGCATCCTCATTGAATTGGATGCACGAAACAACAGTCATTGTTTCGAAACGTATATACCTGAGATGTAAAAAGTTTTACAGCTTGAAATAGTCCCTAGCTCGATACGCAAATAAAACGGAAATAAATGGACCGTACTCGGGGAGATTTATAACCCTCGTCCAGGTCGAGTAATAAAACATTTATACTCTTGTATTTACGTCGCAAATTTGTAAAAGTACATATCGTATACGAATTGATGCAAGAAATGCATTTGCATAAGCTTCAAATGCACTTTACGTATGAACGCAATTAAAAATTTTACAGTCGGTTATAAACTTTTATATCTCTCTTTTTGTTTTAATAAGTTTTTCGAAAATTTACGTTCAAAATTTTGCTGATCTCTAAAGATTTATGCGAATAGTTTGGTAACGATAAACATTCGGATATTTTTAAAAAGAAATTAGATTTTACATACTACATGGTCACTTTGTTGTAATCGTGCTGTTTCGTGACCAAAATTATAAGCTTTCATTAAAAATTGTTGCGAGTACAAATTATGATTACGACGATAAGGTATGGGTAATGACTTATTTCAACTTGTTATTTATATCTTGTTCGAAATTGTAATTTTGTTATCGTGGTTTTGTAATTATAAGAAAGTGTCGAAATAATAACTGACAAAATTTTATATTTTTATTTTACACGAGCTTAGAGGAATGAATGAATATATTAGTAATTTATAATATTAAATTAAATTGTACACACGTTAATTGTGTCATATTTATACAAAAAATCTATTGCTGATTACAACAAGTTTATTCATTGTTTAACACATTGTTTGTAAGACAAATATCTCCAAATTCAAACGCATCGGCAAGGCTGGTGTAGAGGAGGAATATTCTAAAAAAAACCAAAACCAAAGACAATTAAGAACTTATCCTACATTGAAACCTGCAGAATTGTTCAATTAATTCCCAAATACCAAGTCGGTTATCACATCACATCACATCCAAAATCCACCCTTACTACACCTTTGTTAAAACTCCCTACCTTAGAAAAAATTCTAATCTAACGATATCAGTTTTTTTGTCCCGGTTATTCTTTCTTTCTTACTCCCTAGCTTTCTTATAGGCGGTATTTTTGTTTTCTTTGCATCGGTTCTAACATTTTTATGTGTCTCTTTGAAAAAACCTGGATCCACAAACAGGTACACAATATAAAAGTACCCATAGATGAGACTCTCTACAAGAATTCTTTGTATGGAGCTGTTTGGTTCGCCCGTGTTGAGCGTCTCAAACTTTTCACAAAACGTTCTATCTTATCACGCATTTTTCTAACAACTCTCAATTCTTTTATTCTCTGTCTTAAACACTGAATTTTTTGTGCTCTATTACAACCAACAATTTCTAAATAATGCTTGAAATTGCCAAGGTTTCACCCATCATTGTTCAGGCTGTTACAAAATTGAGTGGATTGTCAATAACTTTGTTTAAATGTATCAATTGTTTTTGTTCACTCTGTTACACTTGCGTATTGCGACAACACGTATAAAAAAGGAATAACTCGCAATAGTTCAAGGAGGGAAGGTAATTGTCTATTTATCAACGAATAACATTACATTACTTTTATTTACAAATCCTTATCCTACAAATAAAGTTTATACACAAACTAATCTTACCTCTCTTCTCTCTCGCAATGTCAATATGTCTGCTCCCAACACTTTCTGAAGGCAACGTTGTAGCACAACGAAAGGCTTAAAGCTATTCAGTTACACAATGTCAATATAACTCACAACACTAAGTTGCGGCGACGGCGTAATAATACGACGTGAAGTTGCAGGTAATGCACCTTTAACCAGTCGAGGGTAGAAATGCCGCAGTCGTCGGTGGTTGGCCCGCTGTTGGAATACTGTTAACATTTTTCCCCCTTCAAAAACGGCTCCGGCGGCTGCGTTGGTGCGGGCCGAAAGTCATAGACTTAAACCTTTGCTCATTCTGCGCTCTTTTGATACTGGATGGCTTTTTCCAGCACTTGAATCTACTAATGGTCAACCCATACTTGGCGTTAAGGTACCGATATCTGTGATTGTTTTTGGTGTACCAGCGAGATTTGGTTTTCTAGCCGTTTTTCCGGTAGGGTCATCTTTCAATCACTAGGTAAGTGGAATTTGTAACCTATCCTGTTGTTAAATCTATCGCGGCGTTTTTTCAAGTCCGCAGTTGAAAGATTTCTTTCTCTCAACTGTATCCGGAGCTCTTTCTTTACTTTCTGGTTTCTCTGTTCTACCGAGTTTTCTTGTGAGCGATAGATAGGAGTTGTCAGTAGTAGCACCCCCATCTCCGTAACACGGCGTCCCACATAATAGGAGAAAGTTGAGGTCCGATATAATTTCCCACAAGTTCCGGTTTCTATCTTACACTGCCTGTGATATTCGGCATCGTCGGGGACGGACAGATTTAAACTGGCTGTAAAAGACGCTTTACGTTAGAATCATCCTCTTGCGTAAATTCGGGTAAAGAGTGCTTTAGAAGATGGTCTGGGAAATAGTTCTGTCGGCCGGAACAGTGCTCTTGCTGGTAGTTTACCTAGTAATCTTGTCGTTCGACGTCTTTGTTCTAAATATGTACATGAGGTCTTGACTGTCTGTCCGGAGGAGGAAAGAGTTATCTCTAGGTACAGTCGGTACTTTGTTGGTACAGTATGGACGCAATTTCTGTGGCGTTGGCATTAGTTTTCAATACAAAGCTATGACGAAAATTAGGGCACTGGTTTAGTCATCGCTGCTTGTAGTTGTTGAAACAAACGGACGGTTGATGGGACAAATTTTGAGTTTGTGTAGGAGAGCGTCCAGATGTCCGATATTGAATTCTGGTTGGGGTTGGGTGATAGCTCTGCACCCTGATGGTTTATTAGGTTTCTTTCTTGGAATTGTTGCGGAAGCAGTTGTTGGGTCGTGTGGTGGCAGGCACGCCGCTAATCATTCACACAGAAAAAACCTCACTTTGGGCGCCAATTGTAGCGGCAGCGTTGTAACATAGCTTGAAGGTGCAGGCGCTTGACTCACACAATGTCAATGTTACTCACAACACTACATGGCGGCGACGTAATGCACGGCTGATAGTGGAGGTGATGATTTCACCTTGTGTCAGTTTGAGAGACGTTTGGCTGGCAGGCAAGAACTCCACTGTCTTTGCAGCCCTTCGGGGTTTCTTTTTAACCTGTTTGTTATCCTGGATGGTGGAAGTTTTGGAGTTGATGATGTTTGGTTCGCTGGTGGTTTAATGATAACAACTCTACCTTTACACATACAAACAATTAAAAAAAAAGGGGTCATTCGTTTACTTGACCACACTAATCGACTAAAGTCAAACATGGTACGATACTGATATTGTACAACCAACGCAAAATAATTAAATTTTTATTGAACAGTCATCTCTTACCTACTCTTTTACAATAAACACTACTAGTAGCGAGAGATCAATAAAAAATCAGGTAGGAAGGAGGTGAAAGTAAATTGTTATAAATTGGGATTTTAAGCGCATCCACCTAAAAATTTTTTTGATTGCTTACTTATTTCTGATTTCCGGTTTTTTTATAATAAAACCAATTTTCTATAAGTGCTATCGTGTTAATTATTAAAAACCAGGAACACAAAACGTAGCCGCAGTTAGGCGGTTACTTGAAACTGAAGTGCTTGAAACAATGTAGCAAAAGTTTGGTAGATAATAATTGTACTCTTTTTCTCTCTTTGTAACTATCACCATTGAAAAGTTTACAAGTTTCCTTCTTTATACAAAGATTTTAGAATTTAATCGAATGTTTTTTAGATTATTCTTCTTATCCTCACTGGCCTGTTATTCTCATAAGTACATCTGAATGATTTGTTGATGAATTTATTTATGACGTCTATTGTAGAAATTTAACAGTCATCATTCTAGTTTTTATTGAAATTCCTTTTTAGTACGATGCAAATAGACCCAAACCTCAACATCCAAAGTAAAAGTTTTCCTCAAACTCCAAATTGTTCTACATAGTCCACATATTGTTTGGTAAAAGTTACACCATTTTAAGCGTCGCGTCGGGTTTGGGAGAGGAAGGGCAAAAGCTGGTAAATTAGTAATTTTGTTTCCAGTTTTTCTTAAATGTTTCGAATACTATACTGTTTAGCTTGAACAGTGCCATGTACAAAACTAATCTACATTAAATTGAGAAAAATGCTCATTTGCATAATCTTGCTAAAGTGAACGGTTCCAGAGTTACGAGAGTGTAAAAGTAAAAATTTTTGTCTTTTTAGATTTTTGGAAAAAAATATGACATTATTAGGAAACTAATTTTTTATACAGGATTGTGTTTTGTAGAAGCAAATTGAGCATTTTAGTATCTGCTGGTATGTTAGTTATATGCCCTTGAAGAAACTCCCCATCTTTTCAAGGGCGCTACTTTTTAAGAAAATGAAGCTTCTACCGGCATAGGCTATATAAACCTGTAGACGGAGAAACCGGTTGTGAACTTTCTCAGGTGAGCTCTATCAACGATATACGACGATTTCTTTGAATCTGAGGTAATTGACGATTCATTTGAATTTGGAACCAAAATAGTCACAGTTGAAGATTTGCTTCCTTCCTTCCTCATTCAGATTCGTCGAAAAGGGATGAAAGGTAATCACATAATTCAAGTTGAAATAATTCTTTAAGTCTCATCACTCTTTACTGTGCACACCATCCGATGTAAAAGAGTGTTAATTGTCATAGACTTTGTTCTAGAGGCTAAAGACTTAACAGTTAACTTTCTTTTAAATGTATCTCATTGAATGTTATGTTTTCAATCTTTTTCAATGCTAGTGTTCCAACTTCAAACACGTTCTACCACCTCTGACGATAAGGAAGGGAGTTTAGGTGTTTTAGAAAACGGATTGTGTTCCTCAAGCCAAGTAATAAATGGTTCCAAGTTCTTGCCATTTTTTCTGCTTTGTCTCTTGTAGCTCCCGTGCTGCTCTGAAGAGACGCTGCGCACACCTGCAAATTCTTCTAATGCTGACACACCCGAGAAACAATTGGCATGGAGTTGATCCAAGTTGCAAAAGTTGTCGATGTTATTTCTCTGCCTCCGGTCAATCCACAAATGGAAATCAAGGATTTTATCAAAACCTGTTCGATATTCATGTCACTCCAGACCAGAGCATTTGAGTGCGTTAGAACATGGCTGAAATCGCGCTTGCGCTTTTCAAATTGGCGATGTTTTCAAATGTGAATATTCTGAATCCGTAAGTAGTTGTTCTGTGATACTACTGAGAGAGAGAGTGGGTATGTAAAGGATGCAATCGTCGACCAGCCTACTGGCGGCCGCGTTTGTACTAAACACCACGGTGTACTAACACGGTTCTCGTTCCTAGTATTTTTCGCTACTAACACTCAGTGACGCTTTTTAGCTTTTTTGGATTACAATACGATTGTTCAATATTACTGATTATTAATTTGTTTACTTATTTCTGTATAATTTAATTTTACTAACTACGTAAAAGATGCAGAACAATTTCTAACTTTACATCCTCCGTAACTCTTAAACCGTTTACTTTAGCAAGGTTATGCACAGGACCGTTTTTATTTGCAATTTAATGTACGTTATTTTTGTTAATGACACTTTTGCGATAAACCCCATAGTTTTGAAATATTTAAAAAAACTGATAAAAACTGCTAATTTACCAAACTTGTAGCCCCTCCACCTCAAAATCCAACCTTTTACCAAACCATATGGGGACTGTGGGACTGTATAGAACAATTTGGAATTAGGGAAAACTTTTTATTTGTATGTTGGGGTTAGCCCTTTTTTGGACTAATTGCACCGTACTATTCCTAAATATTCCAGTTGGGTATAGGTTTATAAATGTCTGTACGATTTCTTCTGTGGTAGTACTTAACAAACAGGAAACACCAAAACTGCACCAAAAACTATACTCGGACACGTGTTTCAATAGCTAAGCTATCATCATCCAGCGAACCCGTTCGTTAAAATAGACGCTGCAGTTTAGAGTTCCATTCCTTTGATCAAGGGTGGTAGTACTTGTTTAAATCCTGTGAACCTGTGTTACAAATAATACTAAAATATTATCAAATATAATTCGTAGTGGAAAATGACAAATAATTTGATGTTTAAATTCGCTGCATAATATAGCCGCTATTTAGACATCGGCTACACATAAAATACAATAATTTAAGGCAGTAGCTTGAAGTTTTTACTGGCAATTTTAATGCACATACGATAAATTAATGATGCAGCAGCGTTCATGAATAATTACCCTAGTAATTCCGTTACTAGTTTTCTTAATTTCGAAAAATAAAATTTTAAGTTACCCCACTAATCTTATTTATTCCGATTGAAGTAGAACAAGGAAAATATTATTGGTATATTATAAAATGAAGAGGTTATGTTATCACTGTCCTTTTAATGATACTCAGTTTACATCCTAAAGTTTTATTTACAAAAGGCGATCGTCTACCAGCACCATTTCATTAATCATCTTGAACATTTAGGAATAGATAAAAGGCAACTGTAATTAAAATTGTTATTGTTCACCCAAGGTATATGCTAAATCAGCATTATAATGATATTATTACATTTCTTTTACGTATCATAATAATCTCAATAAAATTTTATTGGCAATTAAATTTGTTATACGATTTTACTGGATATTTTCGACTTTACGACTCGCCACCATTCAATGTAAATATCTTAGAGAATAAGTTTCGAATGATACTGTAACTTAGTTAAAATAATAAAAAATGTAGCCATAAAACAATTTTAACGGGGCTGCAGCCATTGATTTAGCTGCCGAGATTAAGCTGCTCAAGCCTTTAGGAAATAACTAACATACATCTAAGTATGAGATACCTAAATTATAATTAAGCATCAACGTCTAATATCGTAGCTCATGTCGACGATAATGCCTTTATTATTCGCTAAACTAAAAGATGGCACGATTTTCTGTTTAATTTAATTGTGTTTTGCATAATTAATGATTTTATGCCTAATTTACTTCTGTTTGCATATTTACGGTTATAAGGATTGCAATTATTAAACCAAATAGAAGCATTACAATGAGCAACAGTTGTGTGGGTTGGATAATTCTATGTAAGGACTTATGACGTATTGATTTTGTAATTGTTGTTAAGCTTTATGATCGTTTCAAATAAATCGCTTATTGTCTGTCTGTGAAAGGCAAGAACTGTTCTGCGTACATTTATCACCGACTAGATGTTTCATGTTGATCTTGATTAATTGTCTTTTGTCTAGAATTGTCCTAAACTCGTGTATGATTCTAAAGGTTTTATTAAAGCACGATTTCAAACACCGTATTAAACTGTCTCGAGTTGCTATGAATGTTATACTATAATTGCAAGTTTAAAAATAGTAACGGTATACGATATGAAACAAACTTCATGGGACACTCGTATTTTGTTCAATAAATACACAAAAGTTTTTTATAAAAAATATGTGAATTATGGTTTTACGGATAGAAACTTTGCTTTAGAAAGTTTGTATAGGAGAATTAAAATGGGAGCAAAACCAAGCGGTGGAAGCAGCAATTTAGTAAATTGGCCACTGGTTCGATTCCAATTAACGACAAGATTTTCTCAAGCCAATACCACACTAAAATCTTTGGTAATCATTGTAGTACATCACAGCCACCTTCAATCCGTCTGACCACCGTGGTAGTGTAAGTTCTAAATTTTCTAAATCTTAGGAGGTGATGCTTCTACAGAGAAGTGACTAAGGTAAGTCAATGATAGAGGAATAAACATTAAAACTAAATAAATATATATTACATAAATATGACATTTCACTTCATTCTTTTTTCAAAAAAGCTGTAGTCACAGATTATTTATATGGTGCAGCTTTGGATGTGTATTGTGGCTACTCGATCTATGTTATCGGCATCTAGATGAACTTCTAAATAGCTCCAATTTGGATTAAGAGCAACAGCGACGTCAGAAAATGAAGTCAGTATTGTCTAATGAAAAGTGAGTAGATATGTGAACAACGTACAAAGTTGCATGTAATAAATATTTTCCCAAATGAATATTATAAACCATCATAGTTTGTTGACGAAACCGAGTGGATTGATTCGTTTTGACAAAGCATTAATTTCTATGTTTAGAAAATTACTGAAAGCCTAAATATGCTAATCCTTGCTCGCTCTAAATACTTATGTGTGTGTGAAGATTTTCTGTGGTACGGAGGATTTTGAGACCAGATCCAGAAAACAAACAACCAATTATATTGTTGTTGGCCATGAAGTACTCTAGATTTTATATTTTATAAATACTTAATTATGGAGATTTGACTCAAAGATATACTAAACGTGCACAAGTTTAAATTTTTAACAGAAATAATTTTGTTAAACAATCCGTTACGAGTATTAGGTAGACGATTTGTTGAGAAACAAAAATAAACAAACCCAAGAAAGCGTTAATAATTTTAGAATTTCGACTTTTGTGTGAAACAATTTTCCATAATTTTAAAAGATTTTAAGGGATAAGTGGTAATTATTATTCCAAGAAAAAAACTTACAAGAAGTAACGATAAGCTATTTTCTATTTTGAAGTTTTGATCAAAATTATGACTTGTGCACCTCGATGAAGATAAATTAATCGATTTGAGAGACTAAAAGACATTTTATGTTCTTTTGTAGATCTCAGAAAGATTTCAGGACAAACTTTTAAGTTCAGCCATCTTCAGCTTTTTCCATGAAGAAAACCCCAAGTCACAATTTATTGAGTCTCTTGGAAAAATTCTTCTGAATAGTAAAGATTTTACAAATGTCAGCAACCCTTAACACGCATTTTTTAAGATTAAGGTTTTTAACCATCCCGGAATTACAGTAGAAGTAACTAATATACAGTCGTTAAGTATTTCAGTGTCAAATTAAGGTTAATTTATTATTAATTTCTAAGAAGATAATTGTGTCAATAATTATTATAATTAAAATTTACGACTGAATTATTAGCCAAGTCGATTTTTTTAAATTGAGTAGGAAATGCAGTAAAACTATTTTGCTTTTAATTGACATAGAGTTTTAAAAAGTAAACATAAGTGATACAGTTATACATTGTAATGAGCAGACAGTTTTGGATTTCGTCAATAATTAAATACATCATTAAAATGTTGGACAAAATCATTGTCATTTGTAACGGTTGGAGTTCACAAATAATAATAAAAGAAAGCGACGGCTCTAGCGGTACAACATAGAGAAGAATAAGACAATTTGGCTCGATGTAGCGCACTGAATTGGTGGAGAATTCCGTATTTGTAGTAGTTAGCACAGCAGTGTCCGACTTAGTCGGTGAGTTGGAGAGGTTCTTGAAGAACTGTAAAGAAATAGACTGCTGCTTAACAAGGCGCCACCTGCTGGATAATAGAAAGAAATAAAACCGACTAACAGGAGTTCAATAGGTTTTACTAAAAGGTCTAATACGCTAAAACTAACACAAATCAGAGAGACAAACAGACAATTCAATATAGCAAATAAAACTTATAGTACTAGGAGAATGTGACAGAAACAAGAGACAAGAGAATTACGGGCGTTAGCAACAACAATTTAATTAAAGCTCGCAATTAATGTGTCGAATTTCAGTTAAGTTTTTGTTTGTTACACCCCAAATTAAAGTCAGCGTTTCAATTCGGATTGGTTACTAAGGAAACTCGACGTACACACGTCACTTACACACGGTGACTTAAAACTAACTTAAACTTGGAATAACACGGTAAGTAGCTTTCGCCAACCTAAAAGGCCTTTTGTTTTAGCTTCACCCATTCTATGTAAAGCGCCCAAGATCTTAGGGAGCTAGTTAAAAACAAAACCGAACATCGGAGGTGGACTCTACCCCGAATAAAAATTTACTTAAATGCTAGAGATTCAAACCGTTTAATGTCATATGTACGTGAGCTTTATACGCATGTGAATAGGTTTCTTAAACATTAAAACTTACCTGTATTCTGTAGTATGCAGTTCCGAGAAGGAAGGTTCTTGCTAGCGACAGTATTTGACAGCTTCAGAAGATACGTAGCCCCAGGATTTTCTTTAGGGGATGTATACAGCAAAGAAAGGAAGGCAAATATGTTCTCTCGAAGCAGCAAGTATGCAGCGTAAACGACCCTCAGCCTGTAGAGTTCATCGGCTATTGGCAGCTTAAATGTATGCGAAACCGTGGTAGTCGTCAAGTTATGCAGCAAAGGGTTCTTAAATAGCCATTCCAGCACCCCCAGGGATTATCCAGATGAAAATGCACAATTAGAATATGAGGTCAACGCACGTGCTAAAACATACGTCGTAATTAGAATTAACACAACCACGAAACAAAAGGAAAAGAAGTACTTACGGTAAATGCGGTCGGGTTTAACTTTAAATACCAATTTTACTTGGAATTATTGAAGCACATATTAATAATTTATGTATAAAATTTTAACTTTACGAGGCATGCCGAAAACACCCAAGTAGAACGGAAATAGAAAATGTCCGTTTGTCCTATTCGACACTTTTATGAATTAAACATTTCCACCAATGGAATTAGCAATATGCGCGGCAAATTCGACTTTGTCGTAAAGTGCTACACACGACACACGTTTCTAAAAAGACTCCTGACATACGTTTTACTTTTTGCAAATAAACCCGTAACAAATTATAACCTAGTTTTATAAACAAAATAATAGTAGGGAATAAACCACATGTTAATCGAGAATCTGAGATATTTCCGAGGCAACCGTAGAGAGTCAATAGCATTTTCATTTCAGGGATTAACAAGGTTTATTCTAGAGAGCATACAAAACTTTCCTCCTAACCGCCGCCTTATAGTTAATAATACCTAGAGGAAAACATTTTTCAAATAATAATGGTTCGGAGACCGTAATGCCTATGACAATCTAAAAATGTTGCATGGTTGTTTTCTATAATGCCAATTTTGGTAATTAATTCTTTTCAAAATACATTGACGGACAAAATTTTTAAATGTATATTTAGTTTATAAGTATCATTGTACGCTGTTAATTGTTTTGAGTTTGTTGTTAAGCATTGAATGCATAATTTGGAAATTTATACTATTGTATCATTGTTATCAACAAGTGCGTACGTATTGAAATGCCTTGAACAAGAAATTTAAATGAGCTAGTTGCAGTGAAAATTTTCACCTTGATAGAAGAAGGGTATTTTAACGCAAGATTTCCCAAAAGATGGGTGTTTATCATATTACCGTTGGTCGATTTCTCCAGCGGCTTAAAGAAACCGGTTTCCATCGTAGGCGGACAGGTCAACTTCGACCAAGATTCACAAAAAAGTGGACAATCGTTTTATAAGTTTGTAAGTTTTTAGACATCGGTTCCACTATAAATGAGGTACAAAATCGACGTCAAAATGACCGTAATGTCATTGTTGTTCTAGAACAATAACAAAAAGGCTCATTGAATTCGAATTGATCCTGGAAAAGGTCCTATTTTAATGATAGGTAAATATTTCCTCCTAAGAGTTTTATTTAAATGATTTGTTCTTTTTTGAGGAGGGGCATCAAAAAATCGTTGAACCGCATGAAAAAACGACTTAGTGGTTTTTTGGTGCTCCTCCCCAAAGAAGAACAAATCGTCTTATTTTAACTATAGTTTACAATCAAGCTAGGCTTAAGTTAGCTCCGAACTTAAATGACTGGAAGAGAATCTTGTTTACTTATTAAGTAAAAGTGGGCTTAAAATCTCCCGTTGGACGCACTTTTGAATGAAGAAGAACTGGTAAAAGGTACAGCCCAACATGTTTGGTTTCCTATGTTACTTTCCATAACGACTCAATAATGTTTTAGAGTGTCATTTTTGTGGAGGCAGAGACAGAGCTTCTAGTAATCCAAGGTACAACGTTAACCTTACAAAGGTACATTGTAGAAGAACATATCGTATCTTTTGCACCTCACATTGTAAATATTTTTTTGTTTATCAACGATAATGTCACACTTCACCAAGCTCTCATCATGCGTAAATATCTAAACGTTGTTATCATCCAACGGTTAGTGTGGCCACTACATAGTCCTTATCTTAACGTGATTAAACATCTCAAACGATGTATTCGACGAAATTCTACTTTCGACAACTTTGCAGAATTGGAAAACGCTGTTTTTCAAGAATGGCACAACGTTACCCAAGAATTTATTACAAATCTTGTTCATATCATTCCAAGACGTTTGAGGAATGTTATTTGAGCTAGAGGAGGCAACACAGAAATAATCTGAATAACTAGTGATTAACTTCCTTTTTATAAAAATATTTAGGCATCATGGAAAAACGATCTATTTATTTCTTTTCTTTTCTATTCTTTGAAATGGTTTGGGGTCTGGTTCAACTTTCTTGTTACAGTCAGCGGAGCAAAGTAAAACGCCATTATCAATACAAACTTTTATCAGACGTACTTTAGAATCATTTCCAGGCAGTACTTCAATTACGATTGAAACAGGCCATCCCTACCATTTCTTGTTATCTGTTGTATGCTGTGTTTCTAGAGAAAGATAACAATCTGTATTTGTTTTCTTTCGTTTCCAATTGATTTCAGCTTCATTAGCCTTTTCAAATGATGCGAGCCAACTATTTTTGAGTTTATACAGCCAAGAATGTCCCTCTTACCATTTACACTCCATAAGTTGACTTAGACAGCATCTTCTAGAGGGTAGATTTGGCAAATTAAGGTAACCTGGAACGTGGTTACATATGGATGTGTCGGTGAAAGCCAGAATCACTCCAATAACGATAAGAAACTTGTTTAGAAATTAAAACATATTTACTATCTTGGAAAGTTTAACAGCAATTCAGCAGGCAAGCAACTTTAATCGGAGTATATAGTGGCACGAGACATTTTGACTTGTGTAATTCTATAGGTGCTAACATTGATTTCGCTGTAATTAATTGAATTTTTACTTTGTAATCTGTTTACAGTTCTTTGTGCAAACTATTTTTGTTAGAAAGGTAAAATTAAGAAAAGTTCCGAGAAGAAAATAACTGCAATTCATTCTAAACAGGATTTGAAATTTTCTGCATTCCTGTGATTTCCAACAAATAAATTTTTGGAATTTTTGATCATATCCATTATCAACGGTGATCATTTAAACGCCTTTCAAATATCAGCTGATACACCTATTTTGTACTGTTGAATAACTATTTGGGAATTGTTTCGAGTATGTTGGCTCCTTTAAAACAAAGATTTCTGACATTTTGGGACGAGCCATCATAGACTAGGCGCACTAGAGTGAAGAGGTTCTCCTTAAATACGGGGCGATGTAGTAATTAATACCCATTTTATTGATTCTTTTGTGCTTCTCGAATGAATCCTTTAGCTTGAAATTTTTGGAACACTTTATCGTAAAAATGGAACTTATCATGTTTTTTCAGATTTTGCATAGCTTGATGAAGATGTCGGGTTACTGCGGTTACTTGATACACTTTCCATGAGAGTGAGATAACGTATCGCCCTTTAAAGAACCTTTATAGTTTCAAAAAGAGTGGTTTACCACAACTTTCTCTTCTTTCTTTATTTTCACACTTATTGTGTACTGAAGTGACAACAACCGAAGTGATTCAAGACTTAAATGTAAACAAATACTTTCCTTTTGTATGACATCGGATGTGAAGCTTTGTTTTCATTGAACAGAATAATCCGGTACTTAAAATAACATTCCGTTTCTGTCCGTTGGGTACCAGAAAGAACACTTTGAAGCAATTCTTCTTCAATCTTTTGATTCTATCACTAAACTGTTCAAGGTTATATCTGGGCACTGATAGTAATCGGATCCGGTTTCTTTGCACTGATTACATAAGTCAATAAATTGCATAAATTGTATCTTGTTGTATCTTTGAGCAGATAATTGAGTAGTGACCGCCGATGTATACGATACATTTTACGAATTCGTGACAATTTTGTCATGATGCCTTTCTTCCACTAACATTGACTGTGCTTTGATACAACGGTCAGCTGAATGATGTCCATCACAAAACCCACATTGTTAGTTGGAATGTGTTGAGATAAGGCCGACTGAGCTTGTGATATCGGAGTGTGCGGTCTATTTCTACGTTTGGGTGCCTCCGGTCCTTAAATTGAGACTAATCGCTTGTGGTATTAATTTCAAAAAATAGAACAAACGAGCTATATTTGTTGGTCATTTTGGATCTTAACTTTGGTAAACTCCATGAGTCGATCAAGTCGAGTCATTCCTGAGTCAGGTTCGTGACTTCTGGTTTTGAAATTGATCTTCTTTGCTACGTCCGCAAGGTTTCTAAAACGCCGACAAAAGAAAAAAACCAAGTTGCAGGATTAGCCTAGTCAAGGCGGAATGTTTTTAGCAAACATAAGCGTGAGTTAAGTTTTATGAATAATTAATTCAGTGATAATTTTCTTTATTTGTGACATTTGATATCACAACAGAAAGCTGTTTGCGAACGTATATTTGCATAAGTAAATCTTATCTGCCAAAGCGTTCTTGAAGAGGTGTTACTGCTTTCTTGTAATTCTCACCGGTCAACAGGTAGCTGTTTATAGTTTCTGAGCTTCTGATCCTAATTCCAAGCACTGGGTAAGGTACAAGAACTTGCCTCGCGGGGGCAATAAGGGCATCCAAATGAATGTTTTCAAACTGTGAGCACTACCACAAGTCATTGTTTAAGGTCACTTTCAAACTTTTAAGTCCCATTTCTGGTAGCTTGATGCTGGCTTTATGATCCGAAACGGTTTTATACTGATTGCATGGTCAAGGCCGTGGAAACTATTTCCGACAGGAACTTGTCAACTTTTTATTTTAATGCTGTTGTATTTGGTGTAGGTACTGCATAATTTTTAAAAATCATTTATATATAGAGTAGTCACGCTGTCCAAAAACTATTATAATAATGTAGTGGGAAGATGTAATGATTGAGAATATAACAGATGAATATCGTTTTTATAACCAAAATGTTGAATAGATTATGCAAATTATGTAACAATTACATGTACAAATATTGCTCTTTACTGAAAAAGATATGCATTTTTAAAATTACATATTTTTTCGTGATTTTGAAAATAAAATTTATTTCTTTTAATCACTTACTTGAGGTACGGCGTCTACATATTTTACGTCATACTTTACTACATTCCCAATACTCAAAACTTTATGGTAGAATCAGATTTAGCTTAAACTTATTTTCTTATGTGAGATGTCAGAACTACCATTTACTTTCTAAATTTTCTAATTTCATTTCCTAACATTTGTTGTCTGCGCTTTTGTTTAAATGTATAAGTCATTTTAACAAATCATTTACTACTAGGGATTAAAAAAACTCATTTTTTTAATGTGATTAAATGTTTCTGTTAATGCATTTATGATGAAGAATTACATCACAAATTAAGAGGATGTATCAATTACAAAAACTTTAACATGTCATGTTTTCTTTGTCAGTCTTATTGCGCAGATTGGTTTTCTTACAAAATCGCTTAAGTTTCCGCATTCTTTTAACGCTTTACAAAGATATGTATCCTACATTCTCCATTTGCTTGTCACATTAAATAACTTTTGGCTATTTTCCAAATAACAATCGTAACAGTTTTACGATTTGTATCTATACTGATAACATCGATATAAAACTTATTTTCAATTCGAAAAAATTAAAGAAAGAACAATTTGCTAACATAAATTATTTTAATCTCATTGTGTGTTTGGGTGTATGTGACAGTTGGTGTTTATCTTTGCTACAAATTTTGCCTGTTGAAATTACTACTCATCATGCATTATTGATCGTGATTGTGACAAATTGGTGCTGTATAGAAAATCTAATTTTTGGTGTAAATATGTATGAATTATTGACGAGTTTTGTGTTTGATTATTTTTAATTTTGATTATAATAAAATCCACGTTAAATATAAGGCCGGTTTGAGGTGGAAAGAAGCTTGGCCCAATGGAAAATTATTATATATTATACTATATATTATATATAAATATTAATTATAGTCTACGTTAGTCTGGGAAAATTGAAAAATAATCGTAAATAGGTTAAGTTTAATGCAAGAATAAGCAAAGTTTTGAGAAAAGTGTGTAATTCAAGAAAATTAGATTCTTTTGTCAAACTGGAAGAAGAGAGCAAAGAATATAGTTTAATTTGCTACCTTCTATTGAACATTTCATTTTCGGGATTCTCAACCTAATTGACGGTTCTGTAGAAGGTACTGTATTTAGTGTTAGTCCTATTTCGTTTAGATGACTTTAAAAAGTCTATACTGAATAAGTGTAATATCGGTTTAATATAAAGATAAGAAAAGAACTTCAGAAATCCCACACCCACTTCTGAGAAGCCTCTTAAATTGAGAGCTCTAAAAATGTAAAAATAATTCATAATAAAATGTGAAAAATATTAATAGGGGAAGCTGATGCTTCAGTAATCAAACAAGTGTACCTCATGTAGTAACATTAAAATTCATTGTTGTTCATATTAATTGAAGTAACATTACATTGATATTGAGAAATTAGACGAAACAACAAACTTGGCTTCACATAGTAATTTTCTTAAAAATTTAGTTTTCAATAATTCTGCTTTTATGTATGAATAGATTTTGCTATTTTGAACTAAATATTGTACATTTTATGTAGTTTTAGATTTATTTTCAAGAATATCATTTGTACAGACCAAGGGAAAGGCTTTAATGGAACTATTAGTATTTAGTGAGGAAACAAAAAACTTAAAAAAGACGTTTTTGCACTAATTTGTTAATCACAAATTAATTAATGACAATCGCGTGTTGGTTTTATGTCTAAATTAATCTACTCATTGTCCTTGATATGTCTCTTCCTATTAGTATTCTTGTCTACAAACAAGGTGCTTTTTTAGCTCTATTGACTGGCCTAAACATAAAGTATTTAAATTTAGAAAAAAGTATTACTCAGTTTTGGTCATGTTCAGGTATAAATTACTTCAATTACTGTTTTGAAATTAAATGTTAAATTTTTCTAATCTAAATTCTCTGTAGCTAGGAATTATACATTTCGAGATAATAATTTTTTAGTAAAATTTTTACTGATCCACAAGTTTACGGAAATATCTGTAACTTTTCGAGAATTCCATATTGGGTTAATTTTTGGTTTGTATAAAGAGAATGGACTATAGCAAACAAATATGTGTCATTAGATTAAAAAATTAGATTAAAAAAACCGTAATACTAATAATGCATTTGAAAGAGAATTTCAACCGCACCTGCAGAGTAAAAACACAAGGTGTCCCATTTGAATAAAAAATATTGCTCTTGAAAAGTCAATATAACAGTAAATATGTAACACTTAGTATTACATTTTTTAATCTATAGACACATATTTGTTTACTGTAGTCCATTCGCTTTATATAAACCAAAAATTAATCCTATAGGGTGTTCCCGAAAAAGTACAGATATTTCTGTGAACTTTGCACCTGTAAAAATTTTACTAAAAAATTAATATCTAGAAATCTGTAACTCCTAGCAATTGTGGATTGGTTTGTATTTGGAAAGCATTTGCGTCACGTATTAAGAGATTAGCACTATCAGTAACAATTGACAATGTTGAGCAACTGGTATTTTTGGTTAGCTTTAAAATAGGTAATTAAATATCTAGTTTATTCATGTGAAGCTTAAATTGTTTTTGCACTATGTAACAATGCGTTTTTATTTCTAAGTATCGCACCGTCACTAAATTAATTTGAGTAATTAATTGTTAGGATAAGGCTGATTTCGTTATGTTTTAACTGTTTGTTATTTTTGTTTGTTATTAATTGTAAACCCAAAGCGAAAGACAGCGGGCGGCTCGTTGTACAAATCTGATAGCGCCGCTTAAACTTTCGTGCGCACGCAGTCCCTCCCGTAAGCTAGTTACCCCACTTAAGTTATGCTACTGCAAAGTGAGCTCTTCCGTTGACAGGCAGTTAGGTCCGGATACCTGTTCCACTTGGTCCCGCGGCTAATACTGAGTAAGTTCGCTTCTCTAATTTAATCGCCAATGATACCGCTTGGCTCCACTTCCAGACTCCCAGGATGTAGAGATACTGCTTTATGTCTCCTTAACTTTCCATTTATCTCCTCCGTGTGTTGTATTTGAGTGACACATTTTCGCGCCTTACGTACACTACTCAAATAGTTGTCCTTTTTCCTATCCGTGTGATGTGTTTGGGATGACGCATTTTCCCGTCTTGAATACACCACTCAAACCGTTGCCCGTGTTGATATAGCTCACTTTCGTAGTCGACTAGGTCACTCCTACTACCTACCGCATCTCTTAACAGACCACAGTTTTGCTTATGTACCGTTACTCTCATCCCTATAGTAACCGCCGCCTGCTTGCATTACCCTCACACGTCCAATCCGTTGACTGTGAAACTATTCTCCTCATATTTCCACACTGCTTTCCGGTTGACCATCAGAACACTGGAATTTCAACCTTCACTGTAGCTGCCTGACAAACAAACGGAGAGTAAACTTGGTCATGAAATCTGGCGCCCGAGATCCGTCCGCTTTTGTTATTTACCGAAACTAACCGAATTTTCTTTATTGCACTTACATAATTTGTATGTTTGGTTAAAATCATACCAGACGTTTACTCGTTAGCAGGTAATTTTGAAAAATTTATAATGAATTATATATTCCGTGAATAACAATTAACAATACTTTTTCACGAAATTTCTCAATGTAATTTTACAACTGAAATTTAAGACTTACTTTAACAACGTTGCGTGTCACATAAAAACGCGTGCGCGAGACATTCAACCCTAAAAAGTTTTTGTCTTTACAACAATCACTGTAAATGATTAAAATGTGTTGAAGTATCATTTATAAAACGTACGTGCATCCAGCAATACGTAACTGAACGAAGCAACA